>JASKDV010213893.1:0-10163 GCA_032466395.1 Aegires albopunctatus | reverse complement strand
AATCTAATTTAGGCTAATATCTAGATTTCTCATATTTTTGCGGAATCCAGCTTGGTTGACATTGAGGGAGTTGGTGTTTTCAAGCCACCAATATAATCGGGCATTTACCATTCTCTATGCTAGATCTAGTATAATATAGATTTCTACGTTCCTACATCAAGTTCTGTATTTTGCTATTTGGATTTCCAAACCAGGATCTAGATGATTACTCACTTATTCTCAATCACTCTATACTATTTACACTTCATGACTTACGGCTTGCGATGATTCCCAAAGTTAAATGGAAATTCCCGACTATGCACTAATGAAACGCTCTTGTCTTGTCTTATGCCAGAGTAAAAACGAACCACTATATCTATATAATTCAAAATGGCTTTTGATTGATGAAATATAGAAAGGAATATCATCATTCGCCATTAATAGTTTAAAACATTTCTTGATCGAAACATCTCACCGTCCTGCACAACTACTTTGGGATGCTTCTCATCTTTAATGCAAGTTTCAGATCAATTTATGAAGCAGTCTCGGAAGAATCAACGATGAATGTTCACACACGCACACACACACACACATACACACACACACACACACACACACACATACACACACACATACATGCACACACACACAATCAGAGGATTTTATAAAATTATATTGATTACGTTCCTGTGTAACTAAACCACTTGTCGTTATTAATCCAAGAGGATTGTTGAAAGATTTTCAAAAAGGACGAATAAGAGCAAACCAGTCAAAAGAAAAATTAATCTAGATATCAATAAAGATGGGTGGCATGAAAGCAGATATTTGGTATGAATCAAACTAGAAATTTGATTAAGTCAGCATGAACAAAGAGATGTATCAATTATTGTTGTTACCTTTAAATCTTAAGTTATTTTCATCTGTACATACTATATTTGGATCTATATTCATTTCTCAATAAAATAAGATCTTTCCAGTCCAAGAATACATGGCTGAATACATATACTTTCTTTGTTTCTGGGCGGTATAATATACTCGATGAAAATCTATTTTTGGCATTAGCAAAATACATATCATTATTTAAAACAATTAATTGTGCAGTAAGAAATACATCATGCCAATAAAATATTATGTAATGTTAAACTTATGAGCTTTAAGGTCCACTGAGTTCTTACTGTGTCATGTTCATAGCTATCACACAATTTTTAGACCATTCAAGCTGATCTATTTCCAGCAAAATAACAAGATATCTGGTGTTTCATAGAAACAAAGAAATTTGACTCTTATACGCCGTTATGCATGTCATTGTTTAAAGTTGAACGGTCTTGGTTCGGTTTCATCACAATAAAGTAATAATTAATTAACTCTATTGACCTAACAAAGATAACTTGTCTTTTTTTTCACGACTCCAAAAAATAAAGAAAAGATAATCCCATTATCAAACAGGGGAGAGCTTTATCTACTACATCGTGCAACCAAGTTCTGTGTGCAACAATAAAGATGCATAATAATTATTCCGTGGTTTTGAAATAGATTGGAATATCGTTTTCCAATTAATGTCATTGCTGAAACTGTATCTTCTTTGTATGCAATTACATCAAATGAATTGAACATGGTTGTCATACCTGAAGGAACAATTTTATTTTGAACAGCTGTGTTTTAAATAGATGTCATTTGATTAGGGGAAATGGGACATTGTCATCATCATCAACGTTTTTCACCCCACGTCGGAGTATAGGCCACCAACAAAAGGTCTCCCTCTCCTCCTGTCATGGGCCTCCCATTTCCTTCAGCTCCGTCTCTACGCCCCTTTTCCGTGTGCTCTTTAGTCTTCCTCTTATTCGCTTTCCCTGTGGGTTCCATCTCAAGGACACAATACGTGCTGTAAATGCCTTTATTTTAACTAGAGCCACGCCGACATATTAACCATCAGTTTATGGCATACGATGTTACTATATTCTCATTCCATGACGAATCCATTTTGCGATAATCACTATCAAGTATAATAATAGAGAATTATTATGCAGTCGCCGCCGACGGGGAGCACATCTCTTAATAGATTATGTATGGTTATATCGGAAGCTCGCGTTTATCGGAAATTAGACCACTTTGATACTAAAATTTTAATGATTCTGTTTCTGTACCAACTTTCTTTAATAAGGTCTAGGTACAAGAATATTAGTTTACAATATTGATTGTTAGATTCGTTTATCGGGGAGCATATTCGTGGCATGTTGAAATGATTATTTACTCTGCCTAATTCTAATAGGAGTCATGTTCATTAACGGCCGCTAGAGTAAAATATAAAATTCGAAGTGAAACAAAGAATTTTGCTGGTAACAAAAAAAGATCAAGCGCTAAGCTGGAAGACGAATCTTTTGTTTGACTTCAACCAGAGAAGAGTTCTCCCAGTGACAAGACTAGAGGGCTTGCTGGATGTACACAATTTATGGTGACCTATCATTAACCAATTTTAATGATCTGTTACTGCCTACCACAAACTCAAAGTAGCCTTTAAAAGGGTATAACATTTCTAAAGGACCTCTTACCCATATCACCCCCTCACCTCATTTTCTTGACCTGGACGGCCGTAGAGGAGACATCAGGACTGATCTTTTGTCACATGTCGCCATTCTGTTCGGTCCTCAACTTCTCCCAGGAGGGTAGGGCTGTCCATACGGGTCCATTGTTTGATACTGTCGAACCAGGCCATATTTTGTCTGCCTCTTCTTCTTTCTCCTTCTAGTGTGCCCTGGAGGATGGATTTTGCCATCGAGTTGTGCCGGCTTACGTGGCCATACCAAGTCAGCTTCCTTTTCCTTATGATGGAAACAATAGGTTCCTGTGTACCAGCTTGGGACAGAATGTTGTTTCTAACTGTCTCGTTGGTTATGTGGTCCCTCCAGGAGATCCCGAGAAGTCTTCTGTGACACTTATTTTCAAATGCTTGTAGCTTTTTTTTGTGTGTGGATTCAGCTGTCAGCGCAAGAGGGAAGAAAAATGCTACAGCAGACATCTATCTATGAAAAGTTTGCAATTGTAACTTTTAACGTGCATTGTTGTTATTCTTCTTGCTTCTTCCACTTTTTGGCTCATACAAATGAGAGATAGACGGAATAAATTGCCGATGGCGATGATTGTTATCATAGGTAGATCTGGGCGTACGCTTACATCACACAAAAACATTAAAAATAGTAACGGAGTAAACAATAAAAGGTTAATGTATAGATCTAGTTTAGATTGAGATAACTTCAACTTCCGTTCGTATCGAAGCTACAAAGTGACTAATGGCCACAACATGGTGTATATCGTATTGAAGTTCTATTTTTAGAAACTGACAAGAATAATGATTAGCATTATTCTTACTGTACTAATATCCGTCCTACAAGAATTGTCCTTAAAGGATATAGCTTCCACAGACCTCATAGTATTATCGTTTGCTTATAATTTGGATTAATCGGAAAGAAAGTCAAATTTGCATTAAATCAAAAAGTACAGGTGTGCAAATGTCATGATTTAAATGATATGTTCAACTGTTATGCAAATATTCTAGCTGACGGTATTGAAAATTAGCTTAGTTCCTCGCATATGTTTGTGTTCCTGGTGAATGAGTTACGTTGTTTCAATTACGAAGCAATTGATAGACTCCTTTTGGTATTCTGTATATTTATTATCACATGAAAAGGGTAAATCTTCAATACATGTAACAATTTATTCAAAAATAGCTTAATAGAAGAAATCCTTAAAACCAGCTAACCTGACAAGTTTACTCGTAGCAGTTATTATGATGACCCCATAGAATTAGACGAAAGGAAATCTGTACCAAATGGTGCGGCTCCAATTGAACGCCATTATTACGTGGACAGTTGGTAAGATCAACTATTGCCACATAATTAGACGAAAGAGAATACCTAAGAGCGGAAATTGTGAGACCCCAATAAGATAATGTTAATCGTCATTATTACGTGGGAAAGTTAGCAAGATCAATTGGATCCATATCCGGTCTCTCGCCAAACCAAAGGCGAAAAAAGCTTTCAGTCACGTTATCGTATTCTAGTTAAGTGTACATTTCTATGGATGACCCAGAAAAAAAAGCGAAATATAGCGAAATTAAGCAAAAGAATGGAAAGAAATTCTCATTATGTGACCATCGCGATAAATCCTACAATTGAATTCTCCTTAAGGCAAAGGGAAGAGACATAGATCAAGAAACGCCTAGAGCAGAAATGAAGA
Organism: Aegires albopunctatus; assembly: GCA_032466395.1. Classification (NCBI taxonomy): domain Eukaryota; kingdom Metazoa; phylum Mollusca; class Gastropoda; order Nudibranchia; family Aegiretidae; genus Aegires; species Aegires albopunctatus. Next base: position 5,951 of record JASKDV010213893.1, on the reverse strand, counting down.
GAGCAAAATGGAAATACTGCTAAATGTATCTCAATAAATGGGGATACCTGCATGGTAGGGAAACGGGGAGCGTTTTCTCGGTCTTCTCAAAGACTTTCCAGGAGCTATTCCTAGGATAAACAAGTTTTGCCAAATCATCACGTAAAAGGAAGACCGCTGCCATAGTGAAAGATACATTTTAATCCAGAATTCAATGCCGTAGTGTGCATGAATTTCACATAGGACAACTCGTGATGCCATTCCTGAGTCATCTTAGAGAAATGAAGCTACGATGGACTGCCTTTGATGGATATATCAAACGAAACCTCCACCAATGCCCCTACAACGTGTGAAGGCACATGCGTACATATCGTTGATTAGACCTGTCGTAGAGTATGCCAGCTGCGCTTGGGATCCTTACCTACAAAAACACATAAAACCACTTGATGACATCCACATAAGGGCAGCAAAATTAGCCAAAAATTGTAGAGATGCGAGATATGTTCCCCAGTGCCTTAACAAACTACAATTTAAGCCTTTACAAAAACGAAGAAAGCACAACAGCTTGACGCAACTACACAAAATCATTAATGGAGACAGTACAGTCATCACACTGCCATCCAATTTCACACCCCAGCAAACTAAATAACCAACGAGAAGTTATCACAGCTGCAAAATAACAATAACATACGCAAGAACAGACGTATACAAGAACAGATTTTTTCCCCGCACAATCTCAGAATGGAACATTCTCCCCAAACATATCATTGACAACTCTCATCATAAATCTTTTAAAAATTTAGTGATGACATGTAACATTTGCAATAATGGGCATTCGTGCCTGATGCATCTTAACTGAATGGAATGGAATGGAATGGAATACTTTTCAAACTTAATGTTGAACAGCCGGTCCCTGATGGCGGCTTATTGATCTAGTGATGTCTACTGGGGTCCGAACCTGCGAATGAGAAAGAAAAAAACGTCTGTGAGAATCATTCACTAGACTACGAAAGAGAGAATAATCGCTCACGAGAAGCATGCACTCGACTATGGATGCGAAAACAATCGCTCACGAAAATAATGCACTCGACTACGAATGAGAAAATAATCGCCCACGAAAATCATGCACTCGACTACGAATGAGAAAATAATCGCCAACGAAAATCATGCACTCGACTACGAATGAGAAAATAATCGCCCACGAAAATCATGCACTCGACTAGGAATGAGAAAATATTCGCCCCCGAGAATCATGCACTCGACTACGAATGAGAGAATCGTCAGCTAGAAGCATGCACTCGACTATGGATGAGAAAATCGTCCACTATAACCATGCGCTCGACTGCGAATGAGAAAATAATCGCTCACGAGAACAATGCATTCGACAACCAATAAAGATATAAGCGCTTTACAATGACTATTTCACTTCCCTTAGCCGAAAGCAACACAGAAAACATAAGCCAAGACTGGCAGCCTATTAGGCACAAATACAATTTTCGGATACGGACAACGCTGTCTTAACGGCCAGGTAGTCATTCACAACAGAGCCGAGTGAAGTAGCTAAGACAAAGTGTCTTAACTATGGACACGTCGCCAGTGACCAGAAGTTATCGAGAAAATTTTGCCTTTTGCTGGATATGATCCCAACACGTCATCCAGCCGACTGGTGTCGATGAGTGAAGCAGTTTGAGTCTCTTTTTAACCACTAGACCACTGACGCCACCATATAAAACTGTTTAAGTAATTAATGAGAATCATATAAATTATATTATCATGTTTTAAAAGAAATAACTCGCATGATGAAGAACGCTCTTTTTCCTAAGATGGTAGCTTGTGGACACTATTTATAACATTTTGGTTTCTTATGGTTGAGAAATACAACGATATGACATTAAAATATGTTTATTCACGTTATGGCATGCCGGTAGTGGTAGCAGGTGGTAAATAAATTCCTTTAAAGTCCCTCTATGCTAAGAGCGGGGATGATTAACTCAATTCATTAATTATACACATTCTTTTCATTCCATTGGTGTAAATAATACATGCATGTTTGTACAGGTGACCAAAGAAGGTAGGCCTGCGGTAAGAACGGTCACTCTCTCAATGGGCGTTCCAGCAACGCCCTAATTCGTTGTCTTTCTCCCCATCCCCTAACTTAATACTAGTTTAAGAAAGCACGCTCTGCCTGAGTCAAGGAAGTACAAAGTATGCCTTACACAAACTTTGGTACTTCTCTTCATGGACGTTCTTATCGATGTTTACCTTCCTAGATGTGACAAATGCAACAGGCTCAACCATCATTCACCACCTTAGAAGTGTTGTATTATCTTTGTCCTTAATGTCTATTTATAACTTCCATTGTTATTAGACAATGTTATTGTGTATTGAGGACTGCATGCTGATTGCCTATTGAATCTACTTATGATATTTCACATCGCGAAAGATAGTCAGATAATGGTAGAGTGCTTTATTTTTCAGCGATGTTTACTAAGTAATACAGAGAAAATCGTCATATTTATGTTTTGTTTGGGGGGTGGGGAGGGTGAAATAATAAATCAAATGGATATGGTTGTGAAACGTTAAAAAAAAAAAAAGAGAAGAAGAAAAAACCAGACAAATTATGCTTCAAAATAGAGTTTAACAATGTAGTTTATAATAAGCTGCATGTTAGAATCATAAGATATTGTTAATGCTTATTATGATGCTTATATATTTGCGTTAATTTCGAGGCACGCCCCTTATTGCATTTGTCAGAAATTACTCTCCTAATTGTAAGCCTTCTTTTATAGTTCTGCTTTTAATATTTCCATGTTGGCATCATTTGTGTCTTTACTTGAGCTAGCAGCTTTAGTGTTGCACTGTAAGATCATTACTATGGCATCTCTGCGGCTAACCTTATCACAAAGGCCCGCACTTTGTTGTTTATTGTTTGTTCTCTCTTAAGATCAATTATTGTATTACTCATGCACTACTAAGTTGTCGTGTTTGGATGATTATCCATGTCCGGATGTATTTAAATCCATTTTAAACGAGGGAATCTTGTTATATTGTTAGATGTATATACATATATATATATAAAGATAAATGAAATAAAATTCCTTCATTTTATTTCATCCATTTAGGGCGATTTGTTTTACAATGGTATGCATGCTATGAAGTAAATTGTACATAGTCATAATATAATTAAATGATATGGTCATAAATATGATTATGAACATTAAAGATCAATACATTTATCAACAGGTCATTGTAGGCAGCCGTAGAAAAGCGCCCCGATGTCCCCAGTTATAAAACTGGTACTCCCTTATAATCCTAGTCGAGTGTACTATCGGTGTAATTTTCTTTCTGATGGAAAAACACAACAGTCAAAGCTTGGTTCGAACCTGAGCCTTTCATTCCGTAGCTTTGTGCTCTGTCCACTCGACTATAGCGTCTCTGTAAGATGGGACAGGAGAAGCGTTAACAGGTGTCATAATATAAATTTTAATGTTATTATGTACCTCAGGCCGTCTGTTGAATTTTAAAGAATTCTGCACCCATAACAGCAAAATCACAGAATTGTTCTCTAGATGTTACCCTAAATTTGATAAATAACAATGAAAACAATAATATACTGTAATATAATATAAAAGAACAAAAAACTAAGTACTACAACATCGAATATCAGTAAAACAGACCAAAAATAAACAGACTGAAGTCCATAAATTACAAACACAAAACCAAACAAAGCAAACAAGTAGCAAAGCAATGTCAGCAAGTAAACAAAAAAAATAAATAAATGACACAATAAAATAATGACACAATAAGGACTGAAATTATCCTTACATATTGGAATTCCAAAAAATCCCAATTACAAAGCCAGGCAGAGCAAGTTACTCGACATACCGGTATTTATTATGCCTTTGGCGACATCACACGCAACCATTATTTTCTTGATGAAGCGCATGACGATACGAATGATATGTGTCAAGCGACTTACTCTGTCTGGCCCCAGCCTGAACATTCCAATGCATCATCTTATGCGCTTCTTGAACAGACCACACTTTCCTATAAAAGTACTTATGATTAATTCTGTTGTATGTTGTTCTTACAACGGCCATGACAAGACCTTTGTTTGTACATGATTTCAAAATATTGTCTTGTTTTTCTCCAGAATACCGTGAAGCATTTCACATGTTTGACAAAGATGGCGATGGTAGGATAACAGCCAAAGAACTGGGCATTGTTCTTCGATCACTTGGTCAAAATCCGACGGAGACGGAACTGAGGGACATGATCAATGAGGTAGATGCAGATGGTAAGTTTCAAAGATGCCCCTTTAGCTTTGGTATTTACCATAGTGTCAGACTGATACAGAAGAAGAAGTCTGAAAAGTATTTAACTGAGCTCACGTATACTAAAAGGTCTCAGCAAAAGTAACACAAAACTGTCATGAATGATATGTATGCGCACTATGACAAATCGTTTTGCAGGTATGTTTTCCAGACTTTTTCGGTGGTATCACCTTATGTCTCATTTTTTTATATTATGAATGATTACTGTAATGGTTTCAATCGATAATGAAATTGTATATCTTGGTCTGAACCTTACTCGCCTTTATAAACTTCAGCATTTTTATAGAGGTATAATTCAAGTGCATCACATTCAATAGTACGGTATCATTTAAAAGAATTCATGAATAACCACATTATTTCTAGTCTGCCACCCCAATGAAAGACGGATCCAGGAGAGAAAAAAAAGATTATGTCATAGTGTGCTCGAAATTCACTCACGATAGCTCGTATTACTGGTGCCAAAGCCTGCTGCACGCACGATGAACAGAGTTTGCTGGTATACTTTTCCAGACTTTTCTGGATCAGTACGCTACCGTAGTAGCGGCCTAAAATTGTGGCATAATATATTGCAATCGTGCCTTCTTCTTGTAATCACACAATGATTATCGCAAATGCCTCCTACAAAATTATCCTATACATTGGATGATTTTGCAACTTAAGCTCATAAATCTTTAATCATATGGTCTGCATACCCTAACAGCATCTAATCATAGGTCTTTATACAAGTACTTAAATACAACGATAAATTGTAAAAGTACTAATGATCGAATAATAATATACAAATCAAAGCTCTAATCATCCCACATGTTCAACCTCAACCAATGAAATCCTTCGTTTCAAAAACGGTTCTCCCGTTGAAGTTATGTCTCCTGTTTACTCTCTAAACATGAAACAAAACATCTAACATGATATTTTCATTTCACGGAGAACAATACAGCCATCGTTATACCACTTCAATTGTGAAAACTACAGTTGAAGATTCGTCCTGAGTTAGGGGCTCTAATCACTAAATTTGAATCTGATCCATGTCATGTCATGTGGAGGATGCAACACAAGCAATCTGAAATTCAAGATGAATCCTTTATTTCGAGAACTGTATTTAAATTCTGTGACAGATTTATGATTGATATATTATTGCCAGATACTCATATTTACAGAGATTGCCTGGCGTTAAAGGTGATTAAAATTTCTCACCCAATCCTAGAAAAGGTTCTTTTTCATTACCATGGCAGTATAAATTCGTTCCTGCAATCCTTCATTGGGCTATCATGAATTTCTCGAGCCATAAAAACGAAATGCCTCGCATGGCTACCTCCAAACTGAAGAAGAAAATTGGGAGCTACGTTATGAAGTTTAGTGGCTTTTTTTTTTTTTTTTTTTTTTTTTTAAATTTGTTTCCTTCATCGAAACACTTTACCATTATTTTCATGCGATCGCATCTCTTCATCTCTTTATTGCCTTTTCTTTTTGGATACAAAATAACAAGTTCCTGGTGATTACAAACACGCTCTCACACCACGAGGATGGCCCGAAAGATCCACTCTGCTCAAAGGATCATCTTTTTAGCCCACTTCAGTCAGTTGCAAGCTCTGCTTATGTCTCTCTCTCTCTCTCTCTCTCTCTCTCTCTCTCTCTCTC
>JASKDV010213882.1:0-10163 GCA_032466395.1 Aegires albopunctatus | reverse complement strand
CTCTCTCTCTCTCTCACTCTTTCTTTCTTTCTCTCTCTCTCTCTTTCTCTCTCTTTCTTTCTCTCTCTCTCTCTTTCTTTCTTTCTTTATCTCTCTCCCCTTTTCTCTCTCTTTCTCTCAGTTTCTCTCTTTTCATATTGTATTCACCACAAACCTGAGAATAGATAGTGGTGGTCATTTACGTAGTACTGTGTTTGGACTAATTGCTTGTCTGATATGACAGGTCGTAGTTAGACTTTAGACTCCCAACAGAGAGTCTAAGAATGAATTGTATAGAGCCATTATCTTGTTTATCCGTGTATTGTTCGTCTAATCGTAGTGGTTATTTTTTGTTTTTGGTTGGTTTCTTTTGTATTGAAGGCATTTATTTTATTTCTATTCTTTCTTCCTATCTTTAAAATTTTTTTTTTTAAAGTTTAGATCCCAAAACATGATAACATTATAAACGAAAAATCAAAACACCTGATAACACAAAGTCTCCGATTACTAAGAACGGTCCGGCTTGATATATACTGTTTATTAGCAGAGTATGCTAAAGATTTGCTTTAAAAAGTAAAAAGAACTGCATCTCTATGAAACGAAAGAGCGCTTCTTGCTCTAGAACTATTAATGAATTTTCCGCACGAATTCCCAGAGCTACATTATTTTCAAGAATAATATTGTGACAGACGTTCACACCATGTCATGAACTAGATTATTGCATTAATAAAAAATAATTAATTAAACGCTGCCTTCGCCATTCCACTCTCGAATTTTTATTATTATCTCTGCCTCTATCAACACGGCATTCATTATCTGGCTGAAAATCTTCATTTTGCGCAAGTTCAACGCCGACCAAGCGTGAAATAATATTATGTAAATGTGTTTCATAGTTGGTAACTCTAGCACAGCAGCAGTGCACATAATTTGACAAGGCAATCATGTTAATACAATGTACGACTTTTATTATGTGCATGTGTACGGGATGAAGATAACCAGTTGTATTCTAATTTCATGAATTAATGTGAAGATTACTTGATGATGTGATAACGTGCGACCTCGCTTTTGGTATTTCTATTTTTTCATCACTCAACTCGTAGTCCTGCTTGATGTCTGTTTAAGAATTGTTGGCAAATAATATTATTTATTATTCTCACGGATCTTGTGAATGAATGAATGAATTCTTGGAAAAGAAACTTATTCGACGCACAAATACAATAAAATAGTGGATTATTTTGTGCGTGTGTATGTGTTTGCGTGCCTTGATTTACCAGTGATTGGCTCAAGATGGTCTCATGCCACGTAATGCACCCCAAACTCAACGCAACTCGTGGGGTTTTCTGATGTTGTTTCATGATATAATATTAATTTTCGCCGACCTTATTTTTTTGGTTAGCCCACATGCCAAGTTATGGCGACTATGACGGCCACTATAGATTTGTCGGAATTAGTTTATGGTACGTAAACGTTAAATGCCTTTTATTATTATTATTTCTGTTTTTGGTTTATTTTTTATTTTTTATTTATTTATTTCTTTTTATTTCTTTTTATTTTATTTTTTATTTTATTTTATTTATTTATTTATTTATTTATTTATTTATGTATTTTATTTTATTTTTTTTTATTTATTTATTTTTTTATTTTATTTTTGTTTGGGGGGGTGTTTGTTTATTGTTGTTGTTGTTTTGTTTTTGTTTTTTGTTTCTTTGCTTGGTTTTGTTTTGTCTTTTGTTGTTTTGTCGTTTTTTGTTGGGTTTGTTTTCCATTTTCATATTTCTGTGAGGTTTTGATTTTTAAATATTATTTTTTTCTGTATTAAAAGATTTCCTCAAAAGAAATAGAAAAGGAAAGAGAAGTGAAAATAAAATAGATAACTATAAAAAAACTAAACTATGATAAGATGAAATTGATGTAAATGATGTTAATACCCAATGCATTTGCATCGCATCTGTAGTCTGTAGCCTAGAGCCATCGATGCATTTGTTATCCCACAATAAAAACGTATTAACACAAGTAGTTCCTAATTCGTTTGCTATAACAGGCTGGCAATAAAATTAATATAGCTGTACGTTGTGAATCTGTGACATATTCATCATATAATAAGTAATGAGATGGGCGCGCGCGCAAATATGGGGGTTAGCCGTATGGAGGCTCGAGCTTAGGGTACTGAGGTTAGAGTTGTGAAGCTCGAGGTTTTAACTCTCGGGGTTTGAAGGGTTGAGGAATGGAGTTTGGGGTATGGAGATCCACGTTATGGAAGCTCAAATTATTGAGGGTTTTGGTTTGACGTTTATGGTATGTAGTCCCAGGGCATGAAAGTTTGAATGATCGAGATGTTATGAAGGCTCGAGATTTTGAGGTTCGTTGTTTCGATACACTGGTTCGCTCACTGAATAATAAAATATTTTTGATGTTGAGATTCTAGAACACCTTTTCATATTCGTATATGAAATGGCTACCGGCTGTAATTCGAGTAAAATAATGAGGTTCGCATCACATAATAACAATGTAATTATTATTTTCATGCCCAAGAACATGTTTGACTTAAGTTCGATTTTTTGCTTATAAAATTAATCATGTTCTTACTATTAGATTTTTTATTATTTTTTTTTAAATAAGTGAAATGATTAATTCATGTCTCGGTCTGGCACTCGATTTCTAACACAATCATCATTGCTTTCCTCGCTTTCTCTCTTCACGTGTCCAATTCTCGGCAATCTTTGTTCATTATTATCATAGACATTTTTCTCACTTCCCAAGCCCACATGGATGTTTTCGTTTCTCTCTTTATGCTTGTGGCTCCACGTGATCAGCGATTCATCTGTATCACCATGGCTTCCTTTTCAAATCCCTTTCAAGTTCTATTTTGTCAGTTGGACATCTTAATCGTCAATAATATGCCTTACACATTAAACCTATGTATTTAGTTGTGAAAGAGTGAGTTTCGCAAGACCGATTTTTTAAAATTATATTTCAGCAACCTGCGTTAGGCTTATTATGATTATTAGCATATTATTATGTCTTACTTTTTAAACCTTCCTAATTGAACTTTGTTTTTAATAAATCAATTCATTCCATCGTTCGAATGCTTAGTATAATACACGACATGTGCATTTTTAAATACTCTGCTCTCTATTTTGCTGCACAGCGATGTTGAGCATGTTCTTAACACAATGCAAAGAAAACGAGTGCTCAGTAACATAATGTTATGTAATAATAATATATTGCAGATTTCAATGTATAATTATTTCAAACACTCCTGTTATGCAGCTTTCCTGATTATCTCATCGTCCGATTTCATCGACGCGTTAATCTAGGATTCGATACGATCGGTCCTGGCGATCCCGGAATCGATCGATCTTTAACTCCTAATCCCATCTCGATAAAATCTATTTCTCTAACAACTTATCTCACGTAAGCAATTCAACACAAACAAATTATCAGTTTTATGGATCTTTCCTACGTTATTGGTGTTTGCCAACTGTGTCGAATGTCATTTTGTTGACATTTAATAATTATGTGGACTGCAAACTGTCCGGGAGCAATCAATTTCAACAGCAATATTTCTGTCAAACATTAAGGCTGTTTTGAGATATCAAATAATTTTTTATTTTATTTCCTTGTGAAATTAATTCATTGAAGGCAAAGAATTATCACATTCCACAAAAAGTCGCCGATGTACTGCTAAATAATATATTTCGTTATTAATAAATAATAAAAGAGAAAAAATATAACATATTACTTAAATTTGAGCGTCTCGATACCCGTGTTTCAATTATCCTGCGATCTCTTCTTACAAAATAATCGTAGTGGTAGTGGTAGCATTTATCTGAATGCGCGTGAGACATTGACGAGATGAGTAGAGCAGTAATGTATTTCCTAAATCAACTTCCTTTCCCCTTCCACCCCATTATCCTCTTTCTCCCTCCGAGAATCACGACTACTATCCTTGACTTAAAGAGAGGTATCTCAATAGAACTCAAATTGGAGCAGAGAAACAGATAGCAGCAGCTCACCCCGTTCTTCAATCGACTGCAATGAGAATTGCTGTAATGTAGTTCTGCAAATGCTCTCACTCACGACTTCTCCCCACCCCACCCCCCCACCCCACCCCACCCCTTTCCACCCTTTCCCCAATCACCACCAAACGGTCATCTACCCCTGTCCCCATCCTTATCCCCGACTTAAAGAGGGGTATCTTTAGAACTCACATTGAACTAGAGGAATGGAAAGCTAGCACTTCATCCCCTCAACAATCGACTCCACGGAGAGGGCCCAAGATTGGGCAAGGAGACGAGTGACGAAGGGAAAGACAAATTCTATTACACGCGGCCATATTGTGTGCGCATGCGTCGGATCGGATAAACGAACAATGTTATTTCAATAGCCTCCCCTGTCCTGCCTGCTCCTCTCTCGAATCGTTGAAATTGGAAAGCTTAAGGCACTACTTGCTCTATTGGAATTAATGTGGCCCGTCTTTTCCTTATTCGTGTCCTTCTTTATTTCTTTTATTTCTTTTTTTAACTTTCATTCTTTATTCAGTGTTCCTCTCTTTCATTCTTTCATTTCCTAATACTTTCTTTCCTAACTTCTTACATTTTTCTTGTCTTCTTTTCCTAGTTCTTTCATTCTATCTCCCCCCCCCCCCCCTTTTTCCCCTTACGATTGCCTTTTTACTTTCCTTCCTTCATTTGTCCTTTCTGTTTTCCATCCCTCAATTGTTATTCCTTTCTTTTTCCTCCTTCTTACTCCTTTTCATTTTTCCTTCCCTCCTGCGTTATTTCTTCCTTTTATCTTCTTTTCTTTTCTTTTGTTCTCCTTACCTCCTTCTTTCTTTCTTCATAATGTTTTTCCCACTTTCTTTCTATATTTTTGTCCCCATCATTTTTCCTTTACTCCCATAATATATCCATCTCCAACATTCATTCCTTCTCCATCCCGTTTCTCCTTAATTCTGTCTTTCTTTCCTCATTTCTGTAAATGCAAAGTTTTCAATGGAGGGGGTTAACCGCACAATTTCCCTGCCGGCCCCTAACCCCTTTCTTTGCTGCAACAACAAACAAAAATTAAACACATAGTGTTATTGTAATATAATGCATTCCCACTAAACATCGAGTACTCAATGTGCGTACTAAAGAGGTTGAAAATGTTATAAAATAATATAGCATGATGAAAAACAATAATTGGTCTATCTACTTCCTTTAAATTAATACTCTTTACAGTGAGCATCAGCTATACCCTAAACCAGTGATTCCCAGAGCTTTATCAAGTACGCTCCCTAGCATTCCTTTAAAATCTACAATTAGTATAAAAAGAGAGGAACTCTTCAATGCATTGATGAGGAAATAAGAGTTTGTCTCTCAAACATAAAACCAAACAATGAAGAAATCGCAAGGTCTCATCAAGCTCATGTTTCTCATTAACACAGGAATGAATAAACGTCATAGATATTGTTAAGCGTGCTTTCATTAGATACGTTATTTGTCTATATATTTAACTTAATCATAACATAATCTATTAGTCCTGTTTTGTATACAGTACGCCAGCAAGTATCTGTAAGGGCGCTCAGACTGTATATAGTTTTAACTAAACAAACATAATAAAATGTATCACCAAGTCAATTCAAAGATATGGAAGATTAAAGAAAGGCTGTAACATTCCAAATGTCTCCTCAACCCCCCGGAGGACATAGAGGTGTGACCTATCTATAGACTTTATATAGATCCCACTTCCGGTCTTTGTTAGTGAACGTTTTGCGCTCGACTTTGCTTTGAAATATTTACAAACTATCAATAATGATTGAGCACAGGTACACCATTACAATTTTAAAACTTAGTAATGGATCTCCTCTTTACTTTTTAAGATTACCGGTTATGTGAATAATATGCCCATTAAAACTAAAGTCATATAAAGACTGTGGCAACATCTTATAACATCTTAAAGTAAAAAAGTAAAAGTCGTTCTTATATAGCGCAGATATCCACGTAGCCGTGCTCAAGGCGCTTTACAATGACAATTATACTCCCCTGACCGACAGCAACACAGAACACATAGGACAAGACTGGCAGCCTGTTAGCCGAGATTACAATTTTCGGACACGGACAACGCTGTCTTAACGGCCAGGTACTCATTCACAACTGAGTCGAGTGAGGTAGATGGGACAAAGTGTCTTACCTAAGGACACACCGCCAATAACTAGTGGTTATCGAGAAAATTTGCATCTATTGTGATACGATCCCACCAAGTCACTCAGCCGACCGATGTCGTTTTGAGTTTTTCGAGTTTGAACTGTGTTAACCACTGGGCCACTGACTCCCCTGTGACTCCAAGTGACATTAGCCTCTGTGCGCTTTACAATGACTTTCGAGTGGCCTTAGAAGATATATCCCAATGTATAGTGCTCAAAGTTCTATTTAATAGTATGCAATTTATAATACATTGTAATTGCATTATTTCGATGGCAAGTGGGTATTTTTTAACTTTTAGTTTAAACTTATTATTCGAACGTATTATATCATAAGTAAATTACCGATATTTTATCTCCAAATATGGCGGATTACTATATTAAAAAAAATGTCCTTAAGGTATGCGTGACACTTGGACAAATGACAATTGATAATAGCAAGGGGCGTAACGCTACTGACTCATGATATGATGAAGACTAGTGAACGACTGATTATGTTATCTCTAGAGTTTACAAAAACGAAAAGTATTTCTCGGCTCAAAATTATTTAGGTTAAATTCCTATAAAATATAATCTAAATGACGCCGATATGCCCTCCACCCCCACCCCCCCTTTTCCCCCCCCAAACCCCAACCTAACGTACATCACAGGCCTACAACATTTCACGAATAGCTACCTTGTTGAAGATATTGTTAATGAAAATCGGTCAGACGATATGGATGTGTTGCTGCAATCAAAACCCATTACATTTATTATGCATATAATATATCTATAAACATTTATAAAAGAGAGCGTGAATCTGTATGTATGTATTATGTATGTATTTGTGTATGTTTGTAAGAATGAAAAGAAACAAGATCTAGTGAAAAATGAGGGAAATGGAGCCTGTCCTTCCGCGATAGATCCGACTTGCCTTGCCCAAATAGGGATATAACACAGGTATAGCACAGGTATACTTCGACCCAATCGACCATCGGGCTCCATACCTGCAGCATACTAAGGATTAAAAAACCGGATCACGAATAATATAATCTCCATATTGTATCTTTCCAAGATGTGGACTCCCATTGTTTTCCCAATTCAAGAAGTTCTATGTCGTACTTACTGTGAAATCCAGGAATAGATTATTATTTTAGGCTCCACGTTCAACAATCAATTGATACTCAGCAAAATAGGCCTAGAATGAATATTAATAATTTTCTTTAAAAAATCAACCCTTTTCAACCTAAAATGTTTCTGGCCAAACACTTACATGATATAATATGAATTATAGATTGATCTAGATCTAGATCCAACTTCTAATAACATCCCTTGAAAAAAATAGTGAGAAGAAGGCTTAATTAAATGATTATTTATAGGGTTTCTCCTAAATTATTCGAATCTTTAGGCTAATATTCAGAGTTTCGATTCAGCGTCACCTTTGATCGTCACCTTTAAATCTCTGGCTCGATTGAAAAGTAACTCTGCCTCCTCCAGTTATGTTATTGATATAAAACAATATTCCTCGGCAAAAGGAGAATGTTAGGTTACAAGATCTAGATTGGATCTAGATTCTAGATCTAGACATAGATCTAGATGCCTCGGCAAAGGAGGGAGAGCGTAAGGTGTTGTACACCATCGCAAAGAGAACAAAGACAAAGAGAACACCGCATAGATGTGATCTAGATCTAGATTATTAGTAATAATCTCTAGATCTAGATTAGTAATAGATAGAGATAGATCTAGATCATAGTCATTACAAAAAAAGATACAAGTCTATGATCTAGATCAATTTTTGAGTTTAAAATGCTTGAAATTTTAATTTAAAGGAGCCATTTTAACAGTAGTTGTAGATCTCGGATCAGAAGGGTAGCGAGGAATTTATTGAATTAAAAATTTTCTTCTGAATCCACTGCCGAGAGCAAGCTGTTTTTTGTTGTTGTTGTTTTGTTTTTTTTTCAATCCGTTAGAACTCCGACAGTGATTTTGGTTACGGAGCAGGGAAGGAATAGGGAAATAGTAGATATAGATTTAGGAGTAGAACTGAGATTAAGTCCTAAAACCCGAGCGAAGCCGGGAATCCCTCCCAGCTAGTTATAATAATAATATATATTAATATAATCCATTTATCAAATGAAAGGTAATTTAAATATATTTTCAGTCTGTTACCTTTTTGAAACGTCAAAATTTCTATTTTCCTTTTCCACACAATAACCAAAAGTGTAATTTACCGGTAAAGCTTAATATTTAACGTCCCTCCTTTGCCCCTTCAAATAATAATTTAGTTAAGAAATGACCTTCGACCTTCAGACATTTCTCCCATTGGGCCCCTCTAGTTTTCTATTCTTATTATGTACGCGTGCATTCAATTGTTTAGCCTAATCATTACATTACACACATCGCTGCTAGAGGTCAGCATTACATAAGATAAATAGCAAAGAAACTATAGAAATAAAATTTAACCATTATCTGAGGTTGCACAATTCTCTCTCCTTTGCCCAGTAAATGGACATATGTTGCATTTATTAATGCTGTATTTATTTCATGAGAATTATAATCAATAATCTTTTAATTGACATACTTTCAACTCTGTAGAGCGATGACTTGAAGATCAATAAGGGGGCGTTTCTAACGACCTTTTCTCTAACACTCCAAAGTCGATTGAAAGCTCTATCATGATGTCATTGGTATCGTTGGTTAGTAAAATACAACCAGCTGAATATAAACAACAATAGCAAAGCAACAACAAAAAAACATCGAGATTAAGCGTTCATCGTTACAGATACTCGTTCATAAAAAATAAAAGTAGGACGATAATGATATTCGTAGCATACCCTTAATTCAAGGCTGATTTCATTTTTTGAAATAGAAACTGACAATCTCTATCAAATCGAATACCACAAGTTTGAGAGCACCTCCAAATTTTACACATTGCATCGCATTGTGATGAATTAAATAGGACAACAATATAAATCAATTGAGTATTGTGCAAGCTCGAGTTAAATAAAAAATATCACGCTCTATAAACCAGCTAGACTTGATCTAGGTCTGATTGAACCACTTTTTATGTCTCTATCTATGACCTAAACAGTTATGATTCAGCCAAGAACATTTTGCCCTGAAATTGAAATATTTTCGCCCTTTTGATTCACAAACAAATACACTTTGAAATCTCCGGGATTTTGAATAATTCAAAATATAATTAAACTGACTTTTTATTCTGGTATTTGACTTATGACAAAATAAATATCATTGTTGAAACACAAACAGTCCCATTAGACCCCCAAGGTGACCTTCCGGATCCGCCGGAAATTTGAACGACACTTCTTTGCGATGGCATCAAATGAACTTAATCCTTTGGTGCTACGACCTCTGGCCCTCGAAACGATAGTGGCGTGTCCAAACGAAGCCATCCGGGCTTACACCGAAGGATCTGCCAGTGAAGTCGATGCGGCTTATGGCGCATATCTGGACTTCCTGGACGGATCATGGGAGAAGGTGCGTGGACTCTGTGACAAACACCACTCGAATTACGAAGCCGAAGCGACGGTTCTCTGATGGGCTTTGGCTAGGGTTATGACCGTCGCAATCAGGAGAACGCCCCTACCCTTGGCAGTGTCTGGTAGTCTTCACTGACGCAAGATTAGTTTCTCGAGCGTCTCGGGGACTGGGTGGGGTCCGCGGGTGACCAGACCCTTGGCGACATGGTTCGAGTTCTCGTAGAATCAAACCAAAAAACCGATGTCATTTTCCAATGAGTTCCTGGCCACTGTGGAATACCCGACAGCTAATGCGCAAAATAAGAAGCGGAAATCTCCGAAAACCATGAAAATGAAGTTGAAATGGTTTGTAAAACAGAGGGAATAGGCTACTTATCTTATATATATTACGCTAGCCTCCCCGACGTAGAACGTCTATAAGTAAAGAACTACTGAACGCATAGTCACCAAATGTCACACATGTCTTTCTATTGTTCTGTACTGGGTTCTTAAATTCTTTGTTTTTTAGATTACTCATTAAT
>JASKDV010213871.1:0-10165 GCA_032466395.1 Aegires albopunctatus | reverse complement strand
AAATGTAAAAAAATACTTAACGACCGAATGAGGTGACAAATTAAACCCTTGTAACTCATTGTGGATAACTAAGGTACACAGAAAGTTTCAAATCGATTGGGGAAGCAGTTAAGGCGCTAGAGCGCATACAGAAAACAGTCTTTTTTGTTTAAAGATATTGATATAGATTTCAGTAGTCAATTATGATAATAATAATAATAATATTACATGTAATGATCATAATGATGATGACGATGATAATGATAATAATAATAATAATAATAATAATATTACATGTAATGATCATAATGATGATGACGATGATAATAATAATAATAATAATAATATTACATGTAATGATCATAATGATGATGACGATGATGATAATAATAATAATAATAATATTACATGTAATGATCATAATGATGATGACGATGATAATTATAATAATAATAATAATATTACATGTAGTGATCATAATGATGATGACGATGATAATAATAATAATAATAATAATAAACTAATAATCATAATAAATCATCACTACATGTATTTCCTAGTTAGGATATAACCAAAAACAATTTTAAATCCTGCCACTTTGGTTTTTTTTGATGATTTCGTACACATGTAGTTCTTTCATTTTGCATCTTGAAGTCTTTTGTTCCATGGTTGCTGTATGAACCTTGTGTTTTGCTTGAAGTGGGAAGACTGGCACTTGTAATATGTACCACACACACACACACACATACAACTAAACACTTCGCAACAAAAACAATATAGTTTGAAAACAAAATGAAAATGTTTATGAGTATAGTATCAGTAGTATCAGCGACATTAATTTTAGTCCATGACACTATGCATATACTTTTTATTACAATTACACTCCCCTTGCCATGGGTTATAATAAAACATTCAATCACATGTTTACAGAGGACCAATCAATATAAATCTGTTTTATATGTACACATGTGGATCTGTCGTCACACTGTAGGCACGTGCAGTGTTACTAGTTGTTAGTTGTAAAGGACTGCAACTTCGAAGGAGGCAGTCAGACAGAATAAGATCAAAAACTCAACACTTGGGAACATTCTTTTGTGTAGTACGTTCACTGTACATAAAAGTAGAAGACTAGTAGGGGCATGAATTACAAAAAGCCACCCTAGTTCAATGGCAAATTCTCTTTACCATTCACTTTCCTATGGAATAGAGATTTGGTGGTATATCAGGGTTTCATTGAAGCCTTTTGAGAAGTAATGAATTTTACCTGTATAAACATGGTTAGTTAATATTATGGTACATGGAATATTTAGGAGGCATTTTTTTTTCATCCGGTGAGCTTTTTTTGTTAATTTTTTCTTTTTTCTTTGCTTTTATATTTGATTCGTACTCGTACATGACTTCAGCAAATATTATGAATTTGTGTAAAGCCTTTAGCATGATTGTGATATTAATTATATGTATCCGTTACATTCTGATGATTAGATTATTTCTTTTCCTCAGCTCCTTTTGGAGAAATACAATACAGAAGTCAAGAACGACCCAAAATCAGGAGAGAAGCTCACCAAGTTTTCATGACTGATTGGGATTGGCAAATTTGCTTTTTTAATTTCATCATTCTCACTTTGTACATTGGAATTCTTTTCAAGATCACTTCTTTGGTCAATGACTGTCTTTTCAATTCAATGCCATCTGTCTATGAAAGCTCATCAATGTCATACCTGGAGCCTTTCCCTTTGTCATTCTCTTTTCCCATTGATATTCTCTTTTTTCTTTTCTTATAGCTCATGGTTGCCACTGAGCCCCTAGTTGCGCCGCGCCCCGGTTGGGTTTTACAATCAGAGTCACCCTCTTTTAGGGTTTACATCCCTCAGATGACTTCCATCAGGATATCATTTTGTTTAACCTCTGAATCAGTAAACATTATTTGTTTCATATTTAACTATACACGTTTGAAATGCATTTATACTTTTGAGCTTTTAAATTGAAATACCCCTACTGTCATAATACATTACATGATGCATAGCTGCCAACCAGTAGGATAAAATCATACTTAGTACGATTTGTCATTCCAAAACGCAATTGCTAATCTTATTAATGTAATCTTGGATGAAAAATTCTGCCTCAACCACTTCCTCTCCATTATAACAAGGCTCGAAACTGCTATGATGAAAGTAAGGCAATTTCAATGATACCAATGCTGATCTTTCTGTTCATTCATACAGGGTCTTTTTCTTCTTGGGTAAATGGGTATTATTAGCTTAAGGCTGCGCAGAAAGTATGATTTTGGTTTCTGAAAAGTTGGCAGCTATATACATGATGCAAATTTGGCAATAGAGGAATTCAGTGTCCTGATAATGACACATTTACTGATTACATTACAGCAATCACTTGGCCCATTGTAATTGGTCACTTTGGATTTTAGTGAGTTGTGCAACCCTGCTCTTTGTCTGCCTGTCTCTCTATGCTTATCTCATCTTGATTACTATTAACAAACAAGTACTGGTACTCTTTCCATGATCTTTGTCTTCGTTTATTAGTCATATTAATCTTTTGCAATTTTGTACATAGAATGTAAACATCACCTTGAAGTCAGAGATTACCACCATTTATTTCATTTTCTGTTTGACTCATAACTCACAATTGAATGTCTATAGTAAACTTAGTCATCAAAATTGATGAACATCTTTGAGATTGTAGTAAGAGCATGTAATTAGCAAGAGTAGAAATGGTGCGATGTCAAAACTTATTATAGAAAATTAATCAGAATAAAAATAATGCTTTTTTTAATCCTTACTAGCCATACATAGGCTTCAAGATTCATCTCATAAATCATTTCATTTTTTTTTTTTTTCAATCTTATTTGTGCTCATTGAAAATAATGTTGATTTTCCTTATCCCCTTCTTTTGTCATAATGAATTCAGTTATTGTGGATTACAAATCTTTCTTTTCACCATGCAACTACTCAAGTACAAGTGCAATGTAATTATCTTATCATCTAAATCTTTCTTTTCAGTTTATTTTCATTTCTTGATTAAAGTAAAAGTTTAAATTGAGCTTTAAGTATTATCCTGGTTGTAATATTTTTGATATATATATATATATATATATATGTGTGTGATTATTTTGTGGTACATTGTACTTGCTCAACATGAAATGTCTAAGTTATTATGCACATACAATATGTGTGTTATGGAAGCAACCAAAGAGATTTTACCATGATGCAATAGTTGACTCTTCTCATTCTAATCTTGGTAGTGTAATATTCATGATTTGACTTGCCCTACTGAGATATGCTCAAAGAAGGGGATTTTGAAAAATGCTTGTCATTTTCAATTAAATGTTTAATAATTCAAAAATTCCACCTTTTCTGTCTATCCTACTTCTACTTCTTTGAATTAAAATTTGACATCTCTTCTATCATTCCTCATCTTTGAATCCAGTGTATAGTTTAGCAGGTGCCCCTATGTGATAATCTGTTTCTTCCACTATGACAAATGTCCTATTTCGTCTCATGCACTGCTAAGAATGTTATTTAAGCTTGTCAGTATTTTCAGTTTGTGCAAAAGCCTCTTTTTCACTAGATGTCTAGCTTGCGTGCTTTTGTTGTGCAATTTAGTCAATAAATATGGTGTTCATGATTGAGGATAAGATCATATGTTTGATAGATACCTTAGCTTGGCCCTTATCTTAGGCCAATGGTAACTTTACTCAATATTATGTAACTGCTAACCGTTGAGAGAATGGACAATTTTCTCTAGGTTTGTGTAGGGTGAGGTTACCAGTTCCTGAGTCCATTGTCACCTCAAGCAGGTACTCAATAAATCATGCTGAAGTGCAATCTATAGGCTTTAAGATTGTGGTGCATGCGGCAGGTTGCTCATCTAAAACCTTTTCTCTTTCATTTTTATGTACTATCATTTCATATCTTTAATGCGCCCTTTATGGTAGAGATGGTTCACAAGATGAATTTATTTGATGAAAAAGAAAATACAACCTTTGTGAATGTTTTAATTCTTGACTATAGAATTCCTTGTAAAGAAGATTGCAAATAAAAACAAAAATAAAATTGCCAGAATATAAACATTAACCACAGTTGCTTAAAATTTTAATTTTTTTATATACATACTTTATCAGTAGCAGTCTTTGAGTGTTTGTCTTAATCTGTTTGATAACAATTCTTGTCCAATATCAAATTGTTATTGTGTGGGAAATAGATTCTAGGAGTATGATAATACAACCGTGTGTCAGGTTTAAAATCCTCAACAATAGTGGCTCAGGTGTATTTTTAGAAGTGACAACACTATTGAGCACCCCTGTCATGTCAAAGATGGAACCATGAATTTTGAATATCTTATGATAGATGAAGAACAATTGGATAACTACATCAAATCGTCCACTAATTTGCAGAGGAAATAAATGGCCACAAACTTAGATGAAATGTAAGCTACGCATGGCATTTTCTTAAATTTTGACATTTTTCAGCATGACTACCCGTTTACATACGCTATCGATTATCGTAAATTTGGGTTACTTTTGACTATCCTAAAGTATCATGCACGTGCAAAGTAGGTTGTTCCAACCAAATGGGTAACAGTAACAATTTAATGAACAGCCATTTCTCATTGAAGTCGTCAAAAGTAAATTTTTCTGCAAATTTCAATTTTAACTTTTAACAATTCTCAACGAAGAGGACAGAAAATGAAATAAAACCAAGACATGAACAAAACCCAATAATTATGAGATGATTTCTGATAAACCCATATTATATCATTTTTAAATTATTCAAATTCTTTTATTATAATTAATGCATTATATAGACCAATAACAAAACTTAGTAAATCATACACATGCATGCTAATCTAATAAAACAACAATAAAAACTTAAGGGCCATTTACATGCAGAGATTGGACTCCAGGAACATCTTAAAAGTGGTGGGGAGGGCGGATCTCGTCGAGGTTATGAAAAGGGTGTTTCCAGGTAGAAGGAGTTTTCACTGACTTCGTCTAATTTCTTCACATCACCAGTGGACATTAATTATTAACAACAGCTAAAAACTTACTGCAGTCCTGGCGCATGACGACATGGTAATGGTACAGGATTCTATGACCAATGATAGAAAATATTCTTCTTGTAATTTGTAATCATTACACCCTTTCCCTCAGTCAGTCTACAACAAGGCGTTTGACTTCATTAATCATGATAACGGTACAACGATGGTAGCAACCCTAAAAGAAATTAAATGTTACTACAAAATAGTCAAATCTCATCAAATTTGATTTGAGGGGAAACATTTTTATGAATACCAAATACTTGGGTCATAATTATTAATAGTCATTGTCAAAAATTGATTTTTGAAAAAAGTTCTTCGGTTAGATCAATAATTTTAGTTTTATATGAAAGTATGAAGTTACTCTAATCTAATGCAAATAATGCATAATTAGATGAAAAAAAATTGTAAATGCAAAACCCGTCCCAAAGGGGAAGCGAGAAAAGAATTGGTGAAAATTAGTGAAAAAAAGAAAATCTACACCAGGCCTGGGATCTCAGTCGAAAATAAAAATCTTTTATTGGAAGCTGCTGTGACATGTGTTAGAAATGAGGTCAATTCTGTATTTTTATTTTAAGTTTTGGGATTCTTAAGTCATGAAACATAGTGCCTATTGCAGTTCTCATGAAGAAAATACATAAGTACTACACCAATACCAAAAACATTACAAATTATTCAAAACCACCACTGAAAAATATTGCTGTCAGTGAGACTCAGTGTCAGTGGTCAGAGAGATTAACTAAATACTTTTTGCTGACTTTTGAAGGTGGCAAAACCATTCGAGATAGGCATTTCTAATAAAAGGGATGCTATAATTACTAATAGTATCAGAATGCTACCTTAAAGCTGGGGGAATGGGTTATTTTTGGTCAAATTCAAATAGAAAGACAGGCTCAAAGTCAAAAGATGTACAGAAATGGCAGATCTACTTATCATTCACAGTAAATAAAAATCTTGAAGGAGAATGGCAAAAATATGTAATTAACGTGTAAACTCAAAAGCTCTTTCTGCAATTAAGAAAACAAGTATACTTGTGCTTTTTATAGATGAGTAGCATACAGAGCTGCCAACCAATACAAATTTTTCTATTTTAATACAAATTTGAGATGAAAATACAAAAATACAAATCCAACGAATCCGAGTTTTGCCAAATATCGTCTCAAGAAAAAGGGTACAGCCTTTGTGCCGACTTCCATCAAGTTAGAATCTTCGTCATTCTGTTTCACACGGTTCTCACAATACCTGGAAGTCTGGGAATTTTAAACTGACTTTTTCAAGGCCTTAAAAAACTGGGGGAAATGGCCAAGTGGGTAAAAAAACCCTTGACATACTGGGAATTTAAGTTTTTAATGATAACATCGTATGACGATGTTTGAATGGTCAATCGATAGAATACAATTTTGCTGATGAAAATACAAATTAGGCACTCTGTGGATACAAATACTGCAAATCTTAGGTTGGCAGCTCTGATCATTATTAGATCTTACTCTTTCCATTCTGTAAAATGATGAAGTAAAGATAATAATTGAAATTTTATTTCATAGTAGTAGTAGTGAGAGTTTGAAATATATTATTCATATCATTATTATAAATGTATTAAAATGCATTTTATTTAGTTAGCGTCACAAAATGAATAGTTATATTACCGATATCAAGCACAACGTATAGATCAGACCGTTTTAGAAACAGAATTTTTTATTTTTTTTGGTCAACAAAGTGTATCACTTTCCAACTTTTTCTCAACATTGGATATAAAATGGCACATTGAACATCACAACTATCCAAATCAGGCAAACATATTATTATTAAGTGTGAATGAAATCAAACATTTTGGGGGGGAAAAAAAGCCAAAAACCAAAATGAAAATTCATTAATTTTGGTAATGAGGTAAGCTTAGACTAGACCAGTAATTAAAATTATTATATTATTAGTATTATTATCTGTTATGGCTGGAGAGAATCAAAATTAAATCTATAGGCCTTAATCTGTTGACAAGTATTTTGGTACTCAAAGGATGTTTGTTTTCAAAATGGTGATTGTATTAACTAGAAACATGTATCACTTTTAATCACTGCAAGTAATGTTGCGATGGGTCAGCTCATTTCTGATAAAACTAAGCCATTTAGCGACTTGACTTTAGCATTACATCATGGAATAAATCAGTAGTGCCTACCATTATACAATACAAGTTGGGATAGCTGCATTAACTAATTTCCCAAAAGTAAGAAGATAAAAAAGCATTGACAAAACTTCTTTTTATCACTTCTATAACTAAACTGAACAATAGCTGGTGTAATACTGAGGGTGTCTCTGGAAGACTTCCACTAACGATAAAAAAAAAAGTTCAGTAGAGTAGGGCAAGTTATCAGCTTTTTATGAAGCATTGATAATACTTCCAACAGATTAGATAGAATGAAATACAATGCAACACCTGGATAACGACATCGTCCGGGAGCTGAAAATTATGTCGTTATTCAGGGGTGTCATTATTCCGGGGTTTTCAAATTGGCGGAAAAAGGCGGCGTGGTGAGACTTCCGTGAATATAACAATGTAATGCTCGGACCAGTGCCTGTGATAAAACACGCCCCATCCACGTTAGAATGTGTATTTTTCCTGTTGACAAAGGGTTTACCAGTTAGATCTATGCTTTCACTCTCTGATGTGTACATGTATTGTCATTGTTTTGATCGTAAACAGTGCTTGAATGCCATTTTCCCCCTGTGTTTATCCGGGCTTGGGACCAGCATGAGTGCAGCTGTTTTATTAAACAAGTGCCTGCTCGTAGCGCAGATTTCGGTTTTGATTTTTAAGTGATGCATTATAATAAATTTAAAACAAGACTTTATTTATTATGGTGTAAACTTCTGTTTTATTTATAGTTATTCATTTTGTCACTGTGTGTGTGTCTCTCTCTCTCTATCAACACTGTCATACAAATATAATTTGTTCTTCTCTCCATCTCTCTTCTCTTCTCTCTCTCTCTATCTCTCTCTTGCGATACTGCCGTACGAATATAATTTTTTCTTCTCTCTCTCTCTCACTCTCTGGCGACACTGCCGTACGAATATATTTTTCTGATCTATATATGATCTTTTTGGTTTCAAACGTCGGTGTCAACTGCCGATTATCGCTATATCGACAGCGAAAGACGTGTTCTCGTTGGTCAGTAACATTTCAAAGCGATCTTGTTGGCTTTGATTAGGCTCGAGTAGTGAGTAGGACATCACATTGATCGGAAAAGAAGCGTTTTTATTGGCTAAGAGTACGAGATGGCGTTGGTAGGAAATGAGGGCGCCTATTTGTCTAGACTTTTTGATCTTTTGGTTTCAAGCGTTGGTGTCAACTGCCGATTATCGCTAAATCGATGTAGCTAAACGGGTTGTATTAAAATTTATGTCGTTACTTTGGGTTTTTTATTTCTGAGAGAGGCCAATGTCGCTATCCAAGGGTTGTCGTTATCCAGGGGTTGCACTGTATATTTGATTCATGAATTGATTTTGGCTTTGTCCTGCAGGTAAAAATGGCACTGTCAAAGACATGACATGTAACAATCTAAAATTCAGAAAACCCCAATAATGCCTCTCTCAGTGGTCCTATTTCAAAGCATAAATATTAATTTATCAGATGCTGTGTCTGGGACCCACACCTTAAAATCCAAATAAATGACTTAAAAAAAGGGTACATAAAATATAAAAACACAGCACGATTTGTAACTAACTATTCACATGAACATGGTAGCCCAATACATAACCAATAATTAAAAACTTTATCAGAGAATCAATAATTGATGATGGATTTAATTCTTCCAGGGGAATAAATGACATGGAAATCAAAATTTTAGAATCTGCCCTGCGCTGTGGAAGAGCTGGGTAGCCCATTGATAAATTTGTTCTCTGTATTTGCCATAGCTGTCTGAGGTTCATAAGGTTATTGATATTGAAAAGTAAGTCACATTTCTGTTTCTCTGAGATATATGCTCCATCTAATTTTCTGTTTATCTGAGACTGAGATAAATACTTCTTCAAACAGCATTTGATTATGAATAAATATTTGAATATGTTGAATACATAGTTCTTGGAAAACAAGGAGAGTTTCATAATTATACCCTATCCCGCGATAATAGAGATTTCAACCAGAATGAATTGCTGTGATGTTTATTTGAATATTCTAAATGATACTCCTTTGCGGCGGGACCCCAATCTTTGGCTGGCTGGAGTGACTTTTGTAAACGCTGGAAAGAAAGAAAAGAAAACATTGAGAAATTGAACACCATAATACTTTACAACTCGTCTGCCAGATATAAGATATTCTCTACTGGTACATAATACAATGTATCAATAATATTAAACCATTAGCCATTAGGAACAAAGAACTATAAATAATTTTTTTTTACCAATGCTATTGTACCTGTTTTACCATTCCCGTTTCAATGAAACCCTGCATATCTGACAATATTTTCTTCAAGAACTGTCTTTTCATGCTGGGCAACCTATTGTGTATTGAACCATTAGTGTATCATTTATCTCGTTAATTTGCATCTCTACTGTTGGAAAGTATTTCAAAATACTTATTTCTATCAAATATTCCAAATACAAAACAATGAGGTGAATTCTGGTAAAATTAGAAATGATATACACCAACTGACATGGAAACTCACATGAGTGAAAGGCCCAGATTCTTGGCTTAGGATGTAAATAAACCCTACTAGAATGGGAATGATTGGTATCACAGAAATCATGAAGCCAATTACATTGGCGTAATTTGGATAAATGTAGCCATCATAGACTGGAAGAGTGTACTTAGCACAAGTTGAAATGAAAGCCACCTGAAAACAAGAATAGACATTTTAGTTATCTTATATATGGGATTCTATTATAATTTGCTTCATAGTATACAGATATTATTACTAGTAATAGAAATTTAAATAATAATATTGATGCTGCTAGATTAATTCTTAATTCTTAATGGGCGGGCTTGCCGGGCACGGTGGGAACCCCCCCGATCCGTTACCTTTCGCTACGGCGGGCTTGCCTATGCAGCTCCCTTCTCACACGTTTATGGTGGCGAGCTTGCCGCGAAGCTAACTAACAGTCGGCGAGAAGTTAGATTTTATGGACGGGTATATTTTTTTCTTTG
>JASKDV010213860.1:0-10166 GCA_032466395.1 Aegires albopunctatus | reverse complement strand
CTCTCTCTCTCTCTCTCTCTCTCTCTCTCTCTCTCTCTCTCTCTCTCTCTCTCTCTCTCTCTCTCTTCTTTTTATTCATATCATTTATATTATATTTGTCTTGAAATGCTAGTAAATGTGAGAGTTTTTGTTATTATTATGCCATGAAATTGTACCTACTTTACTCACCCTATTAGCTAAGAATTTGACTTGCAGGGTCTATACTGAAGACTTGAAAAAGTCTTGAATTTTGAACAGGCTAACCAAATCTTGAAAAGGTCTTGAAAATTTCCCTGACTGTCATATTATAACTATAACAATGGGGTTATTACCCATAGAAGATTGCATGAATATCTAAATATAACTTATAGGCTAAATGAAATTTGATTCCATAGAGCAAATACACATCTGAGGGTTTCAACAATATGATGCCCTTAGGCCGCCTTTATGTAGGGCTATATTTTTCATTTTTCATCATTCATTCTTCACGAATGAAGCAATAATGGCTAAAAAGAAACAGAGAAGTATGTTTAGATAGAGATTCATTCTTCACTCTTCACTTTTCATCGATGAATAGGTGAATAGCCCTTGATTAGAATGAAAGGAGGTGGGGGAGTGGCTCCTTTCATTTCAAACACATGTTTGGTCACAAAGTCAAAATATGAGTTGTTAAATTCTAATGTGGTTTGATACTAAATAATATATGATTATGAAGCTATTAAGTTAATACAGATAGTTGAAAATCTAGGCAACAAATGAAGTGCAATTGCAGAGACACTCCTACGCTTCGTGTGTTGGTATATTTATGCATTGTGAGTAGCCTTCCGGTGTGTATGAAAGGTCAACAATATTACAAGATTGTTCGTCTGCGCTTTTTTTGTCTCCTTAACTATAAAAGTAAAAGCAAATCTTCTTCATCGGAGCTGTCCATCTTTACAACAATAAATCTGGTAATGGTGGTGACCCAAGAAAAGTTAGAACCCGCGTGTTGGGAAAGCCCCAATGATCAAGAAAGTAAATAGTAATCACCTATGTAAACGATCAAGAAAATAAAGAATGAAATGTGAAAAGTGAAGAGTGAAAAATGAAAAATGAAGCCCTATGTTAAGGCGATTTTATATAATATCTATTTAAAATGCTATTATCAACCCTTGCACACAGAACATCATCAATCATTGTGTCATTACCACATTAAACATTATAGATATAATGAATAAATAAATATGCCATATGATAATCAAACAGTGTAAAATTGAATGGAGATAATATACACATACTCCTAGTTCCTATGAAAATAGGGTTTCAGGCAGAGGGTTTTCAGATAAGATAAGAGGTGCTTCTAAGGGGGTTATTTCATATTTATAATGTATTTATATGTAATATTATTTATCGTAGGTCCTACAATGAACAATTTTTCAACAATACAGCTGATAATACCATACAAATCGATTATTGCAGCAAAGCAAATAAAAATGCATATGCTTTGTGGTAGAGGCGATGTAATTATCTGAATTTTGATAATTAATTCACATTATATTTTAACCTAATGATTTCAACTGCTGTAGGCACGACAACACGTCTAGGAACAACAGCTGCAGGAACAACAAGAGCCGCAGGAACAACAACAGTTGTAGGTACAACAACAGCTGCTGGTACAACAACAGCTGCAGGAACAACAACAGTTGCGGGTACAACAACAGTTGCAGGAACAACAACAGCTGCAGGAACAACAACAGCTGCAGGAACAACAACAGCTGCAGGAACAACAACAGCTGCTGGAACAACAACAGCCGCAGGAACAACAACAGCTGCAGGAACAACAACTGCTGCAGGAACAACAACAGCTGCAGGGACAACAACAGCTGCAGGAACAACAACAGCTGCAGGAACAACAACAGCTGCAGGAACAACAACAGCTGCAGGAACAACAACTGCTGCAGGAACAACAACAGCTGTAGAAACAACAACAGCTGCAGGAACAACAACTGCTGCAGGAACAACAACTGCTGCAGGAACAACAACAGCTCCAGCTACGACAACTGTTGCAGGAACAACAACTGCTGCAGGAACAACAACAGCTGCAGGAACAACAACAGCTGCAGGAACAACAACTGCTGCAGAAACAACAACTGCTGCAGGAACAACAACAGCTGCAGGAACAACAACAGTTGCAGGAACAACAACAGTTGCAGGAACAACAACAGTTGCAGGAACAACAACAGTTGCAGGAACAACAACAGCTGCAGGAACAACAACCGCTGCAGAAACAACCCCTGCTGCAGGTACAACTACAGCTGCAGAAACAACAACAGCTGCAGGAACAACAACAGCAGCAGGTACAACAACAGCTGCAGGAACAACAACTGCTGCAGGAACAACAACTGCTGCAGGAACAACAACTGCTGCGGGAACAACAACAGTTCCAGCTACAACAACAGCTGCAGGAACAACAACTGCTGGAGGTACAACAACAGGTATGAACTTCTAATAATGTTCATATTTACTGTTATTATTACTAAATATTGCATAATAATATGGTCTTATCGCTGCTTAGTTATGCTCTTACTGATTAGAACCATATTGTTACCTTCAACACTTTTTTGTCCATGTCTATGATGATATTAAAGAAAGGAAATGGTGTTAAATTCAAAACTATCGTAGAATTTACTCTGATTTATCCTGTATGGTAGTCACCAAAATGTAATATGATAAAGGTTCCCCTAACAGGATTACTCAAGAAGATCGTTAATTAAAGCGAGTTATGAATGGCCTAAGAAAAGTACCTTTTAAAAAAAAAGAAATAAAGAAAAAAGAGTAAAGAAAACCTATGATTAGTTTATATGAATTAATTACCCTTTATAAACATTCTCTTCTGTAATTATATTTTTAATGCTACCTTGGAGAATTACATGTCTATTAAATGTTGCTAAATTTATTTCATATCCCTATATACACCCATTGTTAATTAACAAACAAACAAAAATATCATGATATTAACATCAACCCAATTAAAAGAAAAATATATAGATATTGCATAAATGCTTTTTATCATTGATTATTTATCATAGATAATTAAAGCATTATGTGACATTTCACTTCAATTATTTTAAACTATATTACCTCATCTTCTTTCCTCACCAATTGAAATAGAATGCACTCTCATATCTGGTGAAAATGAAAGTTAAATGCTCTGGTTTATCTCAAACTATATTCAACTGAGATAAAGGACAATAAGCTTAGCAGATGTTTGTAGGTGGGAAAGTCAGATCATTCTCCTGACTTTGATTCATTTAATCATTTCTGAACTCTTGGACTTAGAATAAGACAAATAGATAATATATCAATAATGAGGCTTTAAACACAAAGCAACCAACAACTGATTTGTGACCAATTTTTGTTGATTACTATTCTTATTCAAAAGATTAAGCTTATTTAATTCATTGGATTTCATGTTAGGATTATCTTAAAGCAAAATACTTACAATAATCAATGTTATACACTTATCTTCTACAATAGCTGCAGGAACAACAACAGCTGCAGGAACAACAACAGCTGCAGGAACAACAACAGCTGCTGGTACAACAACAGCTGCAGGAACAACAACAGCTGCTGGTACAACAACAGCTGCTGGTACAACAACAGCTGCTGGTACAACAACAGCTGCTGGAACAACAACAGCTGCTGTGTCACCAGGTATGAAACCAGCTTTGTAGGCCTATCCTATGGTTGCTATTTATTTTACAACTGAACAGCTTTTATTTTTCACTGTTGTCGTAAAAACAATACTCTCACTATCCATTTATTAACAATTGTTATATTTCTGATTTAATTATTTTTTTTATCCCGATGTAGCAATGATTATTTGAAGTAGATTTATTCATTCCATCAAATAGAAAAAAATATTGTTCAAGTTTCCATCAGTAATATATATTTACCCTTAAAATATAAATGATTGCATAATACATGTATCTTTAAAGAATGAATTTTAAAAAAAGATGCAACCAATTTTAAAATCATTTCCTCATTAACATATCTTGTTTCTTTTTTTAATTGCAGCCACCACCACAGCTCCATTCACTGGTGGATTAAATCCATCTGGCTCTACTACAGGTAAAGATTGGTAATGGAACTGATGTATTTTTAATATTATCATGTTCATTACTAGTTCAAGAATAAGAAAAGAAATGTGCGACAAATATCTAAAGCCTTCACCAATATGAACAGTTAAAAAATGAAAATAATAGTTTTATAGAATGCATATTGAGGATAATGTTTCAAATTAATTATTATTATACTATTAAAATTACGTAAATCTATTTAAACAAAAGCAAAACTCAAATTCCTACTAATTAATAACCTTAAAGGAAACAATGATATGTTTTTATTCTCCTTCTTCTTCTTATTATTATTACTATTACCATTGTTAGTAAATAGGGTGTTATTAACATTTCCATTGTTATCATTATATTTTATATTCAACCCTCTAAGGAATTACAGATGTATGTATTATAGCTAGATAGTTTGTTATTTGGAGATGTAGGGCTCTTTCAACTGCTAAAGTTATCTCAGAGCCCTTGGAAAAAGTAAGATGATAGGCTAGACAAAAGAAAATAACAGGAGTTGAAGAAATAGGTTTTAGAAGAGGGAAAAAGAAGCACTTCAGCTAATAAGTTTATATGATATAATCATAAATATAACTAAATGGAGAGATGATTTACAAATTAAGAAAATGTCATCTCTCAAAAAAAAAAATTTGGCTTAAGTAATGATGGTTATCAAGCCCTAAAAATGCACTGCAGAGACCACCCAGGATTTTTTTACTGATTTTTTTGTACAAAAGTACTTGGCTGTTCTAGATTGACAGTATCCCCAATGGCATTTTTAAGTCAAACAATGTGCACAAATGGGGATGGCTTCCATGTATATGCCTCCCTCGTTTCCCAGTAAGGACAAGGAGCCTGACAGACAAGACAGTGCAGATGGGAGAAGAAGCTCCCAATTGACCCTTCATGCCTATTAAAACATGTGTGAGGAGTACTGCAGTGGGGACTATTTTGTCCTCTCAGTTGAGGGCCCCAGTACCCTCATGGGGTTGTAGTACATTTCTACTAAATCATTTTGTTTGGCTTAAATCCTAATGTATTCATTCACTCTTGAATTCCAACATTTCTATGTGTGCCTTTACACTTCAATTCATAGTTCCTGTAACAACCGCTTGTGTGGAGGAAGATGTTGTACTCTCTAATGGACAAGTTGTTTCTGATGGTCGATTCCTATATCAAGTTTCAACTGATGGTGAAAATGTGGAGTCTATTTCTGTGGATATGAAAAATTCTGGACAAGATGAAGCAATCATATTTGAGATTGAAGGCGTAAATGAGGTAAGGACACTTTTGATATCCAGTTGATTCGTTTGATTCAAAATCAAAATGGCGATTTTTTGGAAATGAAAAATGTAATTTCGAGTCTGCTTTAAGACACTTTGTCAGACACTTTTGTTCTATTGTTAGCCGACAAGAGTGTCACTCTAATGGGCTTAATAACAGTAAATATAATAAAATAAATTATTATGAATGGGTTTTGGGAGAGGATGTAATTAGACTGAGACTAATAAGATTAGAGGCAAAGTGGCAGTATGACTTAGGACAAAATCATGGTCATCGTAGACCAGCTTCGTTCTTGCTCAAGCTTAGGGCAATTGTAGACTGGAGTCTTGGCCTAATACATATTGTACTTTAGCATGTGTATTAGATCTAAATCTTTGACGACTTTGTCTGTCATTTAATGTGAATCAAACAGTTGTTAATCTCTTTTAGGGACACCCTCAAAATAACTTTCATGCCACACAGCTCCAAATGCTCATTTTTCATTTTTAGAACGGGAAAGATCATTACTGTTGCTATGCATCATTAGCGACTGAAATTCTTTTTAATATTTTTGCGGAAAGTACCTAATCCCAACAATTTGAATAATTTGTTCAGTGATTATTATCTTGATTTTAGCTAAGATATCATCAGTTGCTATTGTTGGTACTAATCTTGATACATATTTATTCTATTATAATTTCAGTATGTCACCGGAAATGGAAACACAATGGCTTTCCTCTTTGATATGGAAGGTGCTTAAATTTTCTTTATTTTATATTCAAATGACATTGATTCAACTGAATTAGCATTAAAATTTGTAGTGTATAAACTTAACCTGATTTGTCTATGAAAGTATGGAATCTTTCAAAATGAGAATACTTTGCCAAAAATTTCTTAAACTGATAGAGTTAAACTAGACTCTTTAAGTCAGAGCACTGCAAAAAAGAGCAAATATACAGAAATAAAGTGGAAAAAAAACAACATATGAAACTTTGAAACAAAACAACAATACTAGTCATAAAGGCAGATAATAATAATAACAGTACATTTCTATAGTGCCTTTTACCTCGGTCTCAAGGCGCTTAAATAAAACTTGACATTAATAACATACATATTATAGTACATTGTACATAGATATAATATACATCATTTAATGAAGATTACTTGATTAAGAGGAAAAAGAGAATACATATTATTATAATATACATAGCGCATGAATAATTTAGGTTAGGTTATACAGATAACAAAGCTGAGTCACAGATTAATCTATATATATTTTTGAAAAAGATATATTTTCAAACATTTTTTTAAAATTGTAACATTACATGCGAGTCCCGCGGATGACGGAAGAGAATTAAAGGTCCGATCTTTCCGAAACTTCTGTCGCCATATTTTTTAAGTTTGGTGTCTTGTTGAAAACAATCAAAGCTTGGTTCTGTCAACAGGATTGCTATCACATTATGTTGTATTTTTGATTTGATATTACAGACAGTTAAGGATTCAATTTGGTTAATATCAATTCAAATTCAATTTTTTTCAAAACTGTTCCATTTGGGAAATAACTATTTGGACATGTTTACAAATTTAGATAATGCATTGTAAATATGATATTGCTTTGAATTGAATGACAAAAATTATTGCTTTATGTTTTAATTCAAAGCATACAAATGAAAAATGTTGAACAAAAAGTTGATTGACATCAGTAATAGATTTATTAATTCATCAAAACCCATTGGTAAATAAATTGTAGAGGATTTATTATTCTCAATCTTTATGTATTGTTTATTATTTTAAATTGTTGAATATTTCAATGGAATTGTGATCAAAAGTCCTTCACCTAAATTCAAAAGTCTGCCATACATGTATTTCAACAAAATATTTTGTTTATCATACAGAGCCTACTGAAGAAGCACTCAAGAATATTGAGGGTAAGGTTCCGGTTGTTGTACAGCTTTTTGCTCTTAACTAGAACCAAATGCAACAGATAGTATCTGTATTGCTTGTTTATTCAACATAAATTGTATCTTTCTGTATCTTGTGTATTATTGTCAAAGTGAGTGATACTGCTGAGTACATAATTAGGAATAGCATGCAATAGATGTAAAGAAAATATTAAGTTTTCACCTATTTCATGACCCAATTCTATGCATTAAAGCATACTTGTTATTATTAGCTTGTGAGCTTAAAGGAGATCAGATCAGTGACAAAATAATATTTTTCATATTTTCTTTCATTCACTAGCAATTTAGATTCTCTGGGTTTATTTGTTTTTTTGTTTTGTTTTTTATCATTTACTCTATGCTTTATAACAAACTTGCAAGGAAAAGAAAATGTGCATCAGTTTTGCATTCTGTTTTAAGAAATTATAAATTTGAAAAACAATGCAAAACATGTTTGATAATGATCTCACCTGATTAATAAAAGAATGTATGATATTTAAATAAATAAAAAATTACTAGAAACAGAAAAATACTTCTAATAATCTGGCCAACCCTAGTTAAATGCTGGTTCAAAATAGTAATGAATGTACCTGCCTGAAACAGATTTTTCCATAGTCTTTTCCTGACAGTTTTGGTAGCCAAAAGAAAGCAATTTGGAGGTAGAAAATATTAGAATAATGATCCTGAACAGGTGGCAAGTTACTGACCACTTCTAGACTGGTCTGAAGTAAATCTAGATTGATGATAATGAATCCAAGGGCAAGCAATTATATTTCTGTGGTTATGAACCAATCTGCTACTACAGAAATTGGCAACCCAGCAACATATATTTCAATGGCAATGTGACACATTTCATTTCATTCAACCTTGGCGTTGTAAAATTTACCTTTTCTTCTCAGGTCCAAACACATGCTAATTTTTTTTATTATTATTATCTATCCCTGATGGTCCCAAATTTCTGTGTCACATTATAGCTTATCATTTACACTCATCCAAAGCCACTTGGGGAATATGATCCAAAATTTTCACCAACTTGGTGTTATCCTGCCTTAAACTATGCACATTATCTTTTTCCTATGAATAAACTTTGTGGAAGCTTATTACTTTTTCCAGACCTTGCCTTTGGAAGGCTGAATAATATCAAAATATAAGATCATATGGAATAAGATGATTCAATAATTTCTTTGAATGTTTTTTTTAACCAGATAATCTGTCAAATCCAAGTTCTGTCACCTACGTTACAAATGAGAACAAAAAAGTTACTTTTATCTTTGGAACAACCAAAGATGAATATGACTACAACCCTGGTGTCTCTTTCAAATTCTACATTGCATCGGTATGAAAATCACATTGACAATGAATAAAACTAATTTAACATGATTATAATTTGAATTTCTTCAAGAACTTCCTTCAAAATTGAGGCTTATCCAAAGTTCTTAGGCATTTAAGCCAAGCATGAAGTTCTGGTGTCAAAATTGCTTTATCCCTAGTTTGTAAATTAACCTAAGTATGCATGATAAGAACAAGCCAATCCGCTCATTCTTGTAAAGGACCAACAAAATTGACTTAAAGATTACTTTCCATTACAACAAGTAGCCTCCAATGAGATCAGCTGCTTGACTTAGTATTCTTATGTACACTTAAATAGCAATCATCTTACATCTTGGTGGAGTGAGGTAGCAGTGCATTGCTTTATCAACTCTGATGGTGGAGTGAGGTAATATTGTGCAAAGAAACTTTCCTAGGTACTCAACCCATGTTGATAGCTAGGATTCTATAAAGAGCCACCCCTATCTCAAGCCAGACTGTCTCACCACTCAAAAATGAAATTTATGGAGGTTTATGAAAGCGTTAGTAAAATAGCGATACTTGAATGGATCACTATTGTCACTCAGGCTGGACTAATGAAAGACAGTCTGTCACTCAAAATTGTTTGGATGAAGTTAAATCCTGCAACCAATATAAAACATGACACACTAGCTTTTTATATAAATTTATGACTTTATACAATGAACTTTCATCAATTTATCCAACTAAATGAAATGGTTCTTACATTTGAATTAAATTGATACTTAATCAATTCTCCAAGGTAGATTGGTGAGTAAATCAGTAATTCTGAGATGTTCAGTAATTTATGTCGGTCTCATTCAAGAATGTTTTATTATTATATATTGCTGTCAATTGCCATGATATCATTTTTTACAATTTGAAACTTATAGGCCTACTTGTATTAATTTAAACATGTAAATGTGTGTGTGTGTGTGTGTGTGTGTGTGTGTGTGTGTGTGTGTGTGAGTGTGTTAGTGTTTTGTTGTTGTGGGTTGTTTTTTTATGTGACACTTTCTATTCCAATGCCTGTAGTATAACTTAACCTCATCAAGATATGCTGATATAATTCAAGAAAAATTATTTAAAAAATCAAGGGATACTGTCAATCAGTTAAATTTCTATCGTGTCTCTTGGAGAAAGTATCTGGGAAGATTTGACCACAATGTGTGTATTGTATTGAAATTATAGGATATGTTTTAGCATATATCACCCCAAGGTCATCTTTTCTGTTTATTTGTAGGTGGTGACTGACGATGATGTAATAGAAGTTGGAAGTGATGAAGCAGTCTATTTGGTGGTAAACCCAGATAAAGCCTCGTTGATTAAGAAAGTTTGTAACGGTAAGCCTAGTGGAGCAGAAGAATGATTGAAACATAGATAGTTACAGTTTTTCTTCACACATTTTCCTTGTCACTGTGTATATTTCTCCTTCTCTTTATCGCTGCCTATCTGTCTGTATTTCTGTCTGTTGCTGCCTATCTGTCTGTCTGTCTGTCTGTCTGTCTGTCTCTCTCTCTCTCTCTCTCTCTCTCTCTCTCTCTCTCTCTCTCTC
>JASKDV010213849.1:0-10167 GCA_032466395.1 Aegires albopunctatus | reverse complement strand
ATGCACCTAGAATGATTTAAATCACCATGTGTTTAGATTTTGTGATGATATACGGCCATTGTCACACCTTGACCAAGGCCATTGTCCCAAACGCTCTAGATAGTGCGTGCTTAGCACCACCCGGGATTGCAAACCCATTACACACTAGTGTGTGCATAGCGCTTACTGTTCTGCTAATCCATCATACACTAGAGCGGGCATAGCGCTTCTTGGGTTAAGGTCCCTTTGTGTCAGCGTGGCACAAGTAACATTTTCGACAGCCAGTGGATCACAGTTTATTTTTATCATGATTAAGTTCATCATTGACGATCAACTTTCACCTAATTTCTGTTTTTAATTTGTATTCTAGTTTAAGTGACTTGAATGTATGATAATGCAAATATTTATTAACTTGGTCTACACAGCAATTGGCAAGGACCTCATTTCTAAGATCCATTGAGGCAAAGTGATATGGCATAATTGCTTTCCATTTCAGACTTTTTTGCCTGTTAATCATCACAGATCAAATTGTTTGTTTCGATAATGTATGTAAATTTTGCTCCTGTATGAGCATTGAAATGCTGGTGGTTTTTAAGATATTTATGAAAACCTTGCAAAATACGGAAATGTGATTTCAAGGGCATAACTGTTTTCCATTTCAAACTTTTTCCCGTCTATCACAGATCATCTTGTTTATTTTTGATGGTGTCTGCAAATTTTAGTTTTATCCAAGTATTAAAATGCTGATAGGTTTTGAGAAATTTGAGAAAAACTTGCGAAAAGAAGGAAAATGGGATTTCAAGGGGCACACATCAAATTGTTTGTTTTGATGGTATCTACAAATTTTATTCTTATATGAGTATTAAGATGCTGAAAGTTTTTGAGATGATAAAAAAAAAATTCATGCAAAATAATATGAAAAATGTTATTTCAGGGGCCATCTGCCTCCCATTTAATTTATTTTTTCCCTTCAATTCACATATTATCATGTGTGTTTTGATGAATTCTACACTAAAGCTTAATTAATTAGTATTCAAATTGAAAAAAAAAACCCTGAAAAAATGCATCCGTTGATATTTTTAATGTCAAACAGGGGAACAGGGAAACAACATCTTTGTAGGCATTCTATTTCTATTCTTCCTTGTTGTATTTGCAGTATTCTCAAAAAAATGTGTGGTGGCCCGTTGTCTTTTCTCTTAACTATTTTTTTAATCTGTGGGTCCCCGCTTTTGTGTTGCAAATGATATAATGCTTAAAGGGCCATTACTCTTGCTCTATGCATTCAATTTTTGTTCTCACTGTTTTGCCATGTAGAGCTTGGATGTGTGTATAAAATTCTTACAAAAGTCATCTACATGTGACTGTTAACTTTCTATCTCAAATGAAAAATTGCTCAAGTCCATGACAGATTTCAAACTCCTCATTTTACAATGAGTCATATCGTCAGTGTAATTCTCTAAACACATGTCTGCTCATAATGATAACAGACTTGCGTGTTTACAGAATTACACTGACGATATGTTGCATAGGCCATTTTAAGCTAGAGAGACTAAGGTTAAAAATATTGATTTCAACATATTTTGGATTAAATTGAGGTCGTTTGCAAACAATCTTATCTTTCATGAAAATTGTATGTTATGGTTAAATTAACATGTTAAAATATTAAGGATTTTTATTTTATTCCTCCAATTCATCAGTTTAATTTTATAGCAAAACTTTATTGAAGCATTTTTGACAACTTTAGAGTCAAATTTGAGATGTAGATTAAGTCAATTACTGATCCAGACCACTTGGGTATCAATAGAATGGTAAGCTTTTAATTTAACCTTTTCTTATCAACTAATCACATATACCCTAATAAAAGACCATGTGGCCAAAAGATTGATACATAAGAGAAGACTCGAGATAAGATTGAAGAATTTAGATCTAAATTGTCACAACTTGACAGGAGATTTTGATCTATCAAAAGAGGTGTCGTCTATTACTGCGGTATAGTAAACTTGTTGAATGATACATTTTTTTAATGGACAAAATCTTGAATAGAACTTTGATTCCATGTTTGTAATGATATGATGTACTGAGGTGACTATGTAATGAGGGGGAGCAGCTAATCTGCTTGCTAAGAGTACTGTTTTCAATTGTAAATTTTGAGATTTGCTTAATTTTAAGTTTTGTATTTTGTTGTACCATAAAGGATTTAGTTGCTAGTGATTGGATTAAATAATTTTTTACATCTCACGTTGAATTGTAATTCTTGAATCATTTTTAATAATTCATGATTTAGTGTTGTTCCATTTGGTGGTCATTTTTGGTGAAAATATTGGACATTTTGTGAAAGCTGTACTTTTAAATGTGGAAATTTTCGGAAAAATGATTTTCGTAAAATGAAATCCAGTCATGAAGCATTTTTCCATTCTGATTCGTCAGTGACCTAGAATTACATATTTATCTTCTAAGTACAGTATGCCAGTGAAAGAAATAGAAAATTTGTGATACTTTTGAAGGATGAGATTTTATAGTGATCAATGTTATTTTCAATATGGCGACCATAGCAACAGATCATTGAATATTTAATTTTTTTTTCAATCTTGATTTTGTGCTACTTATATCATTTATCCAAAGGATTTTATTATAGATCGGATAGTTGAAAAATCACTTTTCTTGGTAGCTCAGCCCCTTTAGGCAGTTATTCTCGATTTACATCTGTAATTGTATATATAAAACATATTTTACTTGCTAAGCCTATATTCTTGTGTTTTTTCTTCTCAGATTAAGACCCAGACCTGGATGGAAGTTAATGCAATCTGGTCACGGGAGAGGACTAGCCATAGGGCATTTACTGAATTACATCATAAAGACAAATAATCATGATACTGTCACAGTTTTGTTTGAAGAGATTTTTCTCCCACATAATTTTAACATTACTACTATTATCCTTAAGTCTGTTAATAGAGGCTGGACCAGTGAATAGATTTCAAAATACCATAGATTCCAATAAGCTTCAAGGTCACCACATAGATGACAATGAAATTCACCGAGATAATAAAATTGATGACAATATACCTCAACAGCTTGTCAAAGATGCCTTACCAGTACCAAAGGGAGTTGGAGGTATGTGTGCTATTTCTCATTGTGCACTTTTGGCTTATAGTCAGCTATGGACATAATGTTTCTAGTTACATCCTTTAAGTTTCTTTTATTCTCAATAGAGCTTGGTCCATAAATGATATGCAAGCATATTAAAAAAAAAAGTGAAATTAAAATGGGCTGATTGTAATCGGTCAAAACTCCATTTTGAGGTGGGCTTGTACAAATTTCATATTTGTAAAACTACTTGTTAATAATGTAAAAGTAATATCGGGTGAACCAACAAAAAAAAAAAAATTTTTGAAAGCAAATAACTCCCAAAATACTCCTTTAATTGCAACTTCCTTTGGCATGCCTTTAAAACCATTATTTCACTCATGGTGTGAAGAATAGAAGAAGATTGGTTTTAAAGTAGGGTAGCAATCATAAAAATGACGAGGTTGGTCAAGAAATGAAATACTGAACAAAATAAAATTGTTTTATTATCTGCAGATTACTTCTTTAAATGAACAGTTTGGCCTCCGTCCTGTTGAATGACCTGTCTCAGCCTCTTCTTTCAGCTTGATATTGCTGATCTGATTTCATCTAGATTTATCTGTCTCAATGCATAACAATTTTTTGTTTAAGTTTAAGAGATACTTCTGTGAAGGGCTCTCTTTGATTTGAGTATACGTTTTCACTAAAGTCTCTTTAACATTCAATTGCAAGTAGTGTCAGTCACACCATGAGACTGTGTTGCTAACCTCCTCCATATGATTTGAAAGGTCCTGCTGTGGCAAAATGTTGCCTTCTATTGCTGTGCCTTTGATGCATTTAATAATGTCCACATTTTAACTTGCTCTACGGCAATCGTCTGTTTATATTGAGAACAGCACTGGTGCAAGGATACTTCCTTGGGGTGCGCCAGTATTTGTTATGATTGGAGTTGTTTTTGTTGTTTTCTCTTATAAGCTCAAATTGTAGTCTTTCTGTCAGAAAACCTAGAATCCATGAGGCACTGCATTTGTTGACATGCATATTGATTAACTTTGGAATCAGTATGGGCGGTTGTATGGTGTTAAATTAAAATGCGCTAGAGAAGTCGATGAAAAGTGTGCAAACATGGCTTTTGGGTTGGTCAATCATTCCGTACAGTTTGTCTGCTTAGATATGGACTGCATCATCAACTCCTCTGTGAACTCTGTAGGCATATTGGTACGAGTTTTGATGTGGTTCATGAGGAGGAATTATTGATCTGAGTACCAGCTTTTCCAAGCATTTCGTTTGTATTGATGTGAGTGCCACTGGTCTGAGGCCATTCATTTCTTTGAAAAAATTGTTGCCTTTGATACGAGGATGATATATGGTGTCATCCAGATTGTTTTTTTATTAGTATCGTATTTCAAACCTTTTTTTTTATTATTCTTCCAACTGAACTTTGGCTACACTCTAGTGTTTTTGTAACTTTCCTCTAAGATTTGTGTGCGCTCGGTTGATCCTCTTGTGAAAAAATGAGATGCTCAACTTATCAATGTTTACATTCATTCTCACAGATTTTGGTCTACCACTTCATTGTTTTCTGTTTGAAGATCCTGTTAAATTAAATTTTGCTATTACTATTAATCTGTTAATACTCCACTATGTCCAGTTGATATTAGGAAAATCTCGAATTGAGCTCCTCTCCATTGTTTTCCTTGTAAAGAGCTTCAATGGCAGATTTTTTGATGAGCTCAACATGTAATTTATTTTCAAAGTTGGGTACACTTATTTAGGGGGTTCATCCATTATTATTACAAGCAATTGTAGAGCTATACATTAATAAGTTATGGAATCATTTTTTTTCCTTTCCTTCCAGACAATCCCAAGAATTTAAATTTTGAAACGGAAATTGACGCAGAAGTGGCAAAAAAATTCACAGTAAGCAATATTTTATTTTCAATGTAAAGTTTAAGAACCAGTTTATTAAAAAAATATTTTGTATTATCATAGATAAATAATGCTTAATTGCAGCATGTAGAACTCTTATTGATATCAAGATCCCTGAAACGTGTCTGATGACCTAAAACATGTCCAATCAATTGAATGATTGTAGTTGAAGAACTAAGGCTGAAAACCTTTACTAATTCCTGAGTATTTTTTCTTGTCATTGTATTCTTTATTGTCCTATACTTCTGTTTGTTCATTATTGAGAAAACTAATTTTCTGAGATGATATTAGATTACCCACGCTACTAACTGATTTGTCTGATTGCTGTTGTTGTTGATGAAAGGTCAGAGGAAACTGCATCCTTTATTGCTAGGTCTTAATTACTCTGTTGTTGTATTTGTATTTGTAGTAGTTTGAAAATAGCGTTTCTAAATATCCTTTTTCCTGATAAGTGATTTTCTTGAAAAGGTCAACTACAATTTCGTCAAATCTTTCCATTTGCCCTTGTGATGGTGGGTGATGAAGTCTTTCATTAAAAATGTATCTTTCAATATTTGTATTTGTAGCTTATTTCTGACAAATCTCAATTCTTAAATGTTTTCCTAATTAAGAGAGAACGGTGGGGGGTGGGGGGGGGGGTGAGAGAGGGGGAGGGAGGGAGAGACATTTTTTAAGTTCTTGACATAAAGTGGCCTTTTACCAAATCTTCAGAAATTGCCCATGGAAAAGTTAAAGCCAGTAGATCATTTGGATGGTGTGAGGATGGAACAGGATGGCCATATCAATGACCATTATCATAAAGAAATGTTCTTAGGGGAAGCTCATGAGGAATTTGAGACGCATACTTTTGATGATGATGCGGAGGACAAATTGAAGGAAATCATAAATAAGTTTGTACAGCATTATTACAAAAATTGTATGATTGACTCTATTCCATTACTTTCTCTCAATGCATTAGCTTAATGAAAACCTCTTCCTGCCTTTTCCTCTTTCTCATCCTCTTTTCCCCTTTTCCTTCTCCTCCTCCTCCTTCTTCTTCTTCTTCTTCTTCTACTACTTCTTTTTCTTTTTCTTTTTCTTCTTCTTCTTCTCTGTCTAATTCAGTAGTATTATGGGAAATTTGTATGATGACCTGTGAATTATATTATAGTGCAATTTTTGTATTTAAAAAATCAACATATTTTCTGCATTTCCTTGGGGTAATTAATATTCATTCCAACAATGCTAGGAAAGTAGAAATGCCTTTGGCAATCGTCTACAGCAATTGGGACATTAAGAGTTTCAACTTTTCAGGAAATCTTCTGAAAACAGGAGGAAATCGTATGAGACAGAAATCTGAATTTAATACAAATTTGAATACAAGGTCTGTTTCAAAAGTATTAAGTAACCTTCCCTACCTCACAATTTGAAAACTATTGAAGATATTTAAATGAAATTTGGAGCCAAGTGCCTTTATTATATTAGCTATTCAACATAGTCATACTTATTGTCCCAGTATTTTTGACACCAATGTAACTAATTATTTAAGGCGGCATAGTGTATGGCTTCGTCCAGCACTCAGAGAACAGCTTTCGTTGCCAAAACAAGATCATCCTGTCTCAAAACATCGTCCTCTAAGGTGTTCATTTATTTTGGGGAAGAGATGGAGGGTGCCAAATCAGTAGAGTATTGGGGATGGCTCAGTATTTCCCACTTGTATATAAGTCAAAAAGATCGGTCAATCTATTTGCTGTGTGCACAGGAGTGTTGTCATGATAAAACATAATGCCAGCTTCCATTAGGTCTGGTCGCTTTTTACATAGGGATGGTTGTAGCTTTTCTTCAATAATCATTTTGTAATAAGTGGCATTGATGGTAGTACCTGTTGGAATATGTTTTTCTTTTTCACCATCAGTACAGTTGCCTTAACAAGAGCGACATTTGCATCTCCTCAGGCAGTCACAGGCCTTCCAGTTCGTGATTCATCTTCAACACTGATTCACCCCTGTTGAATCTCCCTTACCCAAGATCTAGCAGTCTGAATAGTTGGAGAGCAGTCTCTTAGAGTAGTTACGATCTTGATAATTTTCTGGAGGATTTTTACTCAAAAGAATAGAAAATTTGATAATTGTTCTAGTATCATATCTTAAAAACGATTTTCTCAAAAGGTTGACATTCATCTTGTCGGTCAAAGCCATGAAACTTGATGTAATAAAACCTCTATAGCTTTGGATCCATTTAGCACAGTGTCACAAAATATTATTGGGAATTTTCGTATATGTTGGTGCTCAAGTGAGTGAATTTTCAAGCAATATTTGTAGATTTTACAAGACAGGGAAAGTAACTTTTGAAACAGCCCTCATATATGTCTTCTTTATGTCCTATTATGGAATGATAGTTGTTTCAATTTTGAATGGCGTCTATGATAATAAATAATTGGCTACCAAGTAACCAAATATTCTTTTACTGTTTACCTTTTTGTTTAATGCCAAAATTTTCCAACATTCGTGTCTTCCCTTTCAAATCACAATGACTTGGGTCTCTCTCTTTCTCCTTAATTGCTAGTACTTGTCATGCTTTCTAGTGTCTCCTGGTTGTTATTCTTAGACTGCTGTGCAGTTATAATTTGAAAATAAAAACCTACTGTGAGGAAATGTTGCCTTCTATTGCTGCGTCATCAGCATATTTAGCTATGTCCTCATTTTCACTTGCACTAAGGCAATAATCAGTGTATACTGAGAACAGCACCGATGCAAGGACAGTTCCTTGGGATATGCCAGTGTTTGTTATGACTATGGATGATTTGTAGACGTTGTTGTTGTCTTGTTTTATTAGCACAAATTGCAGTCTTTCTGTCAGAAAATCTAGAATCTATACTCTATAGGGTGCTACATTTGTTGACATCCATATCGATTAATTTTGGCTTCAAGTATGTGCAGTTGTATGCCGTTAAACAATATTTTGAAAATGCTTTTGATTGTTATTCTGATGATTATTTACTCTCATCGTGTGAACACATTCCAATTCATGTTTTTCATCTTCCTTACTTGCTTCTTGTTGGAAACTTTTCATTATTACTACACTTTTGATGGTGTATTAAGATCTTGTCTGAGAAATGGTCCAATTAGTTTCTAACTGGCTTCTACAATGGTCAGAGAGGTTTATACTTAGTTTTTGCTG
Source organism: Aegires albopunctatus (assembly GCA_032466395.1). Classification (NCBI taxonomy): domain Eukaryota; kingdom Metazoa; phylum Mollusca; class Gastropoda; order Nudibranchia; family Aegiretidae; genus Aegires; species Aegires albopunctatus. Next base: position 2,037 of record JASKDV010213849.1, on the reverse strand, counting down.
TCAAGGGATTTATTTGCATTGTTTATTTTGCTTCTTTTCTTCTTTTCTTTTTTACTCATTTTTGCTACTATGGCAATATTAGATTTATTTACAATTTTTGTGGGGTATTTAACATTGAGAATTGTTGTCTGTTGATAGAAGTTGTGGTATCTTATGGAAAGGTCTTCATACACATAATCTCTTACAGGTGTAAAAGAGTTTACGTGATTGGGGGAAGAGTCAGATACTGTAAGTAGTTTAAGATGAAGGGTCTTTTTGTGTTCTTCTCTTGTTGGCTGTATAGTTGAGAAGGATATAAGAATAGAAGGGCGCTCAAAGGGCATAGAGCATTGAACACATGAAGTTGATTCTGGGTTTTATGAATATGTTTTTTAAATTAAATTAAATTTTTTTTAACGATGAAAAATCCTGTTAAAGATTTTCTTCTTCTTTTCTTTTTCTATTTCATTTGAAGGGTTGACAGTGATTCAGATGGCGTTTTGTCAACTTCTGAAATGGAGAGGTGGATTCTTGAAAATATGAAAGAACATTTCATGGAGGCTAAAAAGGAAAATGATAACATTTTCAAGCATTTGGACCCAGATAGTAAAAACTTTTTTATAACAGTGAATCAAAGCTATCAAACATTATGATATCATTAGATAATTATAATATCATTATAGAATATAGTTTGAGTTTTTGGCTCTATGTTGAATAAGTGTGGAATAAGTAAATGGCAATGTGGAAGAGAAATAAAGGAAAACAATTCAAAATACAAATTTGCTGATAATAGAGTAATAAAGGTTAGATCTACATTTCCAATGAGAATCTGTTTTGAGATTGAAAGTGGATACAAAAAAATGTGCAGTGGTCTATATAGCAGTTCGAAAATCAGAGAGGCTTCACTTTTATTTAAGAATTATATGAATGCTAGATTTGATATGATGTTTTCCTGTGAGTCCAGCTCACCCTCAGCAGTCTTGTGCACCACATTGCGCTTTGGGATAAAACTTGCAAAAATAAACTGGGTTTTATCAAGAACATGATTTGATATTGCATATTCTGCTTAATGCCAATAAAACTTATTGGGCTAAACTTTGACCCCATGGTTACATCAGCTCGTAAATAAAATTTACTCTTATCGTTGTGAACATATTTTCTAAAAATGCAAGTTTGTTTAGTTGATTTTTGCAACTTGCTTCACCTTGCCTCTTGCCTTCACTCCAGATGATGGCTTTGTGACATGGAAGGAGTATTATGTCCACTTTCTATTGTCCCGGGGATTTGACGTTGACAAGGCTCTGAAACATGTGGTTGACTATGATGACTCGGTTCAGATCAATCAAGATGGTATGTATGTAGGCATGAAAGTTAATTAAGATTAATAATACAGTGGCTGCGGTGAAGTCTGTATTTCATAACACTAATAACAGCATATTTCAATTATTCACACCCAAATTTTTAATGTATAAAGTGTAAGAGGCTGCATTGATATGCTTTATTACAGCTAACAAAGGCTACATTTTGTAATGTCAGTAGATGTCAATGGCCTATTGGTTAGCATAGTAGATTACCATGCTGATATGTTAGGGCAGTGGTTCTTATTTCAAAAATTGCATTTGCAACTAATTTGTTGCTAGTCTTGACCTAATGTTCTTTGTTGTTTTTTATGGAGACCTCAGCAATAAGGGTGCTGGCTATACTATCATATAGGACTCATCGTGCCAGGGTGGCACATAGGCCGGAAACAATGAACACCATTCTGTTCTATCTGCTGCCATTTCGGCAATCTGTCCCCAGGACCATCCCATCTTTCTCATTTCTCGTTCGACGCCACGACGCCAGGTCTCCAAAGGCTGCCCCCTTTTTCTGGATCCAGGTGGGGTCCATCTACGGGCTGTTCTGTCAATTGTATCCTTGACCTGTCCCTTCTGTGGATGTGGCCAATCCATTTCCATCTGCGCTGTATTATGGTGTGCGTCAGGGGTTCCATTTGGGCTTTTCTAAGAATTTCTGCATTTGATATCTTGTTGGGCCAAAATATTTTGTAGATTCTCC
>JASKDV010213827.1:0-10169 GCA_032466395.1 Aegires albopunctatus | reverse complement strand
TCGAAAGCCTTGGAATAGTCAATGAAACATAGATAAACCTTGTTCTGTTTTTCGATTGACCTTTGAATGATTGTTTTTAATGTGTAAATGGCATTGACTGTGCCTACCTTTTACAAAACCAAATTGTTGTTTTCCTTTTTTTTTGTGATATTTTGTTTCTCATCATAATACGCAATAGGATTTTTGTTACCTGGCTCATAATACATATTGTTCTACGTTGGTCGCAGTCAACTGCCCCTGGCTTTTTGGGTAAGGTGATGAAAACAGAATTACTCATCTCCTCAGGCACTACTCCTTTTTTGTATATTGCATTAAACATTTTTGTAAGAATATATATTCCAAATTCTCCCAAAGCGTTTATCATTTTCAATGCAAACGTTGTCCTGACCAACAGCTTTTCCTGTTTTCATTTCTTTGCATGCTTCTTTTACCTCAATTCTGAGTATCTTCCTGTCAGTTTGTTTATGCTCTGTATTTGCATTTATGCTCTGTATTTGCATTGTTTAGCATATCTGTTCTATCAACGACTTTGTATAGGTTTTCAATATACTCAGCCCAGCGATGCAATATGTCATTGGTACTCATGATTATATTTCCATTGCAGTCTTTTATACATTTGCTTTGTACTCATATTTTTTTGTTTGTTAGATTTTTGATCGATTCGTGAATTGTTCGTGAATTTTTGTTTTTCTGATTGTCGATTTTTTTACATTCTGAATTAATGTAATGTTCTTTTGCCATTACACACTCTCTCTTAATCTGTTTATCGGCTTGTTTATACTCTAGGGTGTTTCAGGGTATCTTACTGCATTCATCTATATTTTCTAGTATTTCGCGCGCCATCCATTTATTATGTGTTTTGCATTTTTGGACAGGTATGATATCTTATAACGTTTCCCTCAAGCATTTTGCAACATCATTCCATTCCGTTTCAATGTTTTTCATATTACTGGTCTTTTGGTACCACTCTTTTACTAGTTCTACTAGTTTTCTCTAATTATGACATCCTCCTTTAACAATTCAATTTGCATTTTAGGTTGGGATTTAGTTTTATTTATTCGTTTTAATTTAATGTTGATAACACATTTAATAGGTCAGTGGTCACTGCCTACGTCTGCAGATGGTATTGCTCTTGCCATTTTCGCAATGTTCTTAAATCGAAGTGGAACAAGTATATAGTCGATTTGGTTTTTTATATTTTATGACAGGGGTGTTGCCAAGTCCATAAATTTTTAACATGATTCTTGAAAAATGTGTTTGCTACAATGAAGTTTTCATTCCAACAACACTTTCTACACTTTCATCACCGACCTTTGCGTTAAAGTTTCCTATAACGATCGTTATTTCCTACGATTTACATTTTCATATTTTCCTTCATCGTGTAATTATTATCATAATGAACTGCTTTCACTTAGGTTTCCCTTTATTTTTGTGTCTATAACCTGATGAAACAAAGTTTCAAAATTCCAAACTTATAGCTAAATTAATTCATTGATATTTTTCAGGCGATACAAAGAGTTTTACGCACTTGAGGAAAAGCTGTCAAAGTTTCACGGTAAGCTTACTTACTTATTTATTTTATGTCAAAAATGTATCTTAACTTCAGGGAATATTGATTGCTTCAACAAAAGTAAAGAGATAAAAATGTGTTTGTAGTCTTTAGTTCAGCATTAGGTGCAGACCTATAGAAAGAAATGCAGAATCAATTATTCCTCCCAGCATGCCATTTCACTCAAGTGCTTCCACAACTCCCTAGAGTAGAGACGCATGCTGTTTTATGTATCATAGACACTTTTCCAATTGCGTTTTCTATTGCAATCATTTCTCTGATCCCAATCTGACGCTTAGGGAATGGTTTGATACTTTTTCCATATATTGGGGAAAACAGTACACAACTATTTCACCATTTCATCATTTTTCGTAGTTTTTGATATGTTTGCCCAATCTTATCATCATTAGATGTTAAGAATAAATTAGAACCTGAATGAAAAGATAAACTTGATCAATTTTGTTAATAAGATTATTATTGTTTTTTAGAAATATTATTATTACTATTATTATTATTATTATTATTATTGTTGTTGTTGTTGTTGTTGTTGTTATATTTACAATTATTATAAAACAGTATTTCATTCATTCAATCATAATTTTTGTGCACTAAATTTGTTTCATATCTTCCTTGCTCATTCTCCTGTATTTTTTTATACTAATGAAAAGATTAACTTTCTGATTTATGTAAATAGGCAAATTCCTTGACTGCATGCTTCCGAACAAGAAAACACTGGGCACAGAAAATCAAACATTTATAGAGAATAAAATGGGAGATTTTCAAGCTTATCTACAGGTAAAATCTTGTATCTATTGAAAATCAAGATTGTTTCCATGAAAGTTTTAAACTTATCCATGATTATTATATGCGAGTGTAGTGCATTCTTTTTTTCATCTGTCATTTTCTGAACACATGCGAAAAAGCTATCCATGTTCTTAATCATTACATAGTGGATATAAAGGAAATAGATGTAAAACTAGTATATATATATATATATATATGTTTTTAATGATATTTTATGCTTTTTCTCTCTTTTTATCTTTTTTTATTTTAAAGCTCGTCAAAGGGCATAAGAAAAATGTGGCATCAACGCGGGTGTAAATAAAAAGTTACTCACAAACATCATCATTCTCAGTAGCTACATAGCTACCAAGCTCCCCATATGCTCTGTTTACATTCTATTTACCATTACTTGTGGAGTAATGCTAGACAATCAATGACTAATGGTTAAACTCTGTTATATCTTTTATATATAATTATAACAGTTTCTTCATGTTAAAGAGAAAAATCTAAACTTTGACAATGAGATTTCACTACCTTTCAGAAATTACTCACAAAACCTCAGTTGAAGAATAGTCAGCTACTGTACAACTTCCTGGCTTCAGAAGACGAATTTTCCACCAAACTTTTGCCAGATATTAAATTTGGTGAGGAATGAATAAAATGTTCCTGGATTTTTAGAAATAATGTTTACTCAAATGATATTTTATTGAAATGTTCATCAAACAAATTTATATAGTTCAACGTATCGAAATTCTCTAAGGCTTAAACAGTACTGATAAAGCATTTTGAGTTTTTATAAAACAACAGATAGTATTTATATAACACAATTCGTCGAAACATCAAGGTGCTTAAATTACAAACAAATTATGCTACATAAAATAAGCCAGCAAACAGCGAGTTACAATAATCAAGACGTGACAAAACGAGCGTGGATACTGTCATTTTTAGAGATTGAGGTGGGAGATATTTTTTCATCTGAGCAATTTTCTTAAGTTCAATATTTATGAATGTAATCATATTACAAATTTGATGGTCCATATCGAGGGAGCTATCTAGGCCAATGGAAGTTGTTTTATAGAAATTGTTTGAGCCAGTTACAGAATAATCACCTTTAAAAGGGATGGAAAGAAATTAAATAATGCAGAACATGTGTGTTTTGAAAAAACAATTCTCAATGATAAAATAAATGTGTTCACACAGCATTAACGTAAATTTATGATTTTTTCTGTTTTATTTTATTCCTCAGGAAAATTTGTCAAAACAAAATTAGTGAAAGAGGTATGATAAAAACTTGTAATATTCATTTATTCACTTTTTAAAATTAAATTTCAATTTATTTTTGATAAGTATGTTCCTTTTTCTATTATTACTATTTTTTTTTTTTTAATTTGCAGTAAGCTGAAATTATCAGATCCACTGATATTAATTTAGTAATTTACAGGCATAATGTTGTAATGCTATATTTAGAATATCAAATTAAAGCTCCAAAAGAATTAATTATATCATATATAAGTATCTCTCCTTAAATTTAAAAGAAAGCTAATTTGTAAAGTTGTTAAAGTATTTTTTGTAAAATATTCCTGTATTCACAATTTATTCTGAAACTATGATAAAAGACTTTATTTTGTCTTATGATTGTCCATCAACAGAAAGGTCAGCATCTTGATCCCTTCCTAATCAATTTCTCTACCTCAACAGAAGCAAGCAAACCAAAGCCAAGGTATTTAGCAAACACTTCTTTCTTCATGCTCTTCAATTTTTTATCGATTCAATTGTTGAAATCATGGATAAAAACAAATTGAGTGATATTTTAATTATCTCTTTTTATCTAGTAAACTGGCCAGAAGAGGTTCTGAAGCATCCTTACTCTCTACCTCAAGTGATAAAGTAAGCATTTTGTACTCTGTTGTTGTTGTTGTTTTAATTTCATGACTATTTATTGTCAGAAAGAACTTTTAATTAATTTTCTAGTCTCGAGAATAAGTTTTCTTTTTAAAAGTAAGCAGTAAAATAAAGTCTTTTTGTGCAGTTCAATTAATTTCTATATCATTGAGGTTTTTATTAAATTTACATAAGATTAAGCCATGGAACTGGTTTCATTTTAGCCTGCAAATTACAATAACATTCTTTCCTTCCTATAGCTGTAAGTTAGGGTTACAGGAATTAAAAGAGGCAAAAATGTTGGTACTTTTTAAACAAAGTCTACAGCACATCTCAATTTGGTTATCGTTTACAGAATTGGATTGTTTGTCTGTATATTTAAAGAATAAAGATATTGGAAATATTTATATTTCAATCTTAAACTGAATAAATTAGAACACTATTAATGATATTTCTGTCCTTTTCTTAAATGAAACAGTTGATGAACACTCTCTTTGAAAATAATGCCAACAGTGGATTTTGTCCACCATTTCCCAACACTCCGCCTCCTGCTCTACTTGATATTGAAGGTGCATTTGATTCCATTGTCTATGCAGGTGAGTTATCTTGATTAAAGAAAAGACTCTTAATTCAATGATTTTTAGTGACATTTTGAATTATTTGATTAAATTGTCTTAAACTTCATTTTGTATCAATCATTCCAATTATATTCACATTTGCTTTTATTATAATGAGTTGTTGTTTGGTTTTTTTTGTTGGTCAAATTAAGTTATTGCGTCACCTTTCTTTGTGATACCTTTCTAAATCATCATTTGCGGCCAATAGGGTGTAACTATTAGGTGTATTGAAAAACAAAAATTAGATGATTAAATAAATTATTAATTAAAGGCAATTAAATCCCAGTATGAAAAAGATACACTTCAAATTATTTTCATAACAGTCATGGGTGCTTACAAAAGAAAATTATAAACCTATAAAATATAAACCATCTGATTTAAGATTGAAATGCAATGAAGAATGTCTTTAATGAAATTCAGAAAGAAATCAAATGTTCCTCCATCAGGCTAAAATCCAGGTTGTCAGTGACAGTTATATCAAAAAGTTACAAAAGAAATCTATTTATTGTCCGATCAATTGTTAAATCCCCAACATTATATAAGTATGCCAGAAACTTACATAACGAAATAGAATAGTTCTTTCACCAGCCTTAAACAATTGATTAGTTTCTGGTACCCATATTCTAATAATGATCTATTCATTAAATTCTTTTAGCCAAAGAAATCTTCAGGTGTTCAGACTTAGTGTACCAAGTATTGATGAGTGCAAGGATATTGTTGAAAGATACAGTGGAGAATTTCTTAGAATGTCACCTGGATAAGAAGTTAGGTCAAGTCACTCAAGAGCACCGGCTTGTTGTTCTTATACATTTGCTTCGAGGTAACTACAAGGGGATGAAATCACTCTCAACTTTTTCTTACTTTTATCACCCCCTAGGATCTTCTTCTCACTTAGATATATTTCTCGGTACTTTCTATGATTTTAAAAATTTTGATCCCTGAACTAATGGCATGGTGGCCATTTGACTCACATGCGAAAGGTCCCGAGTTCGAATCTCATTGGAGACACCGTGTTTAACTCTTGGGCAAGGTTATTTACACGAATTGTCTACGCTTGCGGTGCTGTTCTTACAGCTGATGCTCGGTGGCAGTAAATACCAAAAGACAAATTTCTATTCGGGGATGAATAAGTGGTAGTTTATTTATTTTTTTAATTTAATAAAGCATACAGTAGAAATTGTTCTATCTAGTCTATAAAGAAATTATAATTCTTATAATTAGTACACGACAGAGAACATTTTTTTCACAGTAGTGTTTCTTTTCAATTCATTTAGCCCATACGCTGTATCATGGCTACATGATATTAACTACATTTTCATTAACTGGTCTTTATAGGGGCTATGAGAGGTATCGTGTCTGGATCAAAGGGATTTCATTTTTTATTGTCACCATTTTCAAATTTGACTTTTTACCTCTAAATATTCTGTCTATGATTAAAACTGTACTTTGTTCTTACTGGTCATGATATATTATCATGAAAAAGTTACAGAGCTAATGATTTAAAGTGTTTCCTTTATCTAATGCCTTGTCAATTGTAATTTTGGTATAAATTTCAAAGGTGATAGTGATCTATATTTATATTTTTTCGTTTTTCCAGATGCTCTCTTCTTTGATGATGATCCACCTCGGTGAGCCATCAATAAATTGTGTTTTTGTGGTAGTGAAAATAAAAGAGTTAAATTAACGAAAGAGAAAATTCATTCTTCATTTTCTATTCAAAATGAAAAGACTTTAGTTTTGTCGATAATTTTAAAGTATCTACTTATGATGCATGTTAATGTTTTTGCTATAAAATTGACAGTCTTAACTCTTCAATGCTAATCAAATGTACATGCCCTTTGCTAGAGAATTGAGCTGTCACCTACAGTGGTGGAATTTACTAATGTTCTTTTTTAAATGTAAATGGGAAAATTTAAGTAAAACTAAGAGAGAGAGGAGGGGGGGGGGAGGGTGTTGAAAGAATTGGAGATCAGGGAATGTTGTAATTTCATAATTCAAAATTAAACAGAAGTAAAGATGAAGAATATTGTACCAGGTAGTAATGAAAGGACACACTTCAGTCAAAAGAGCAAGGAAAGTTTAATTGAGTTACAAAAAGTAATATATATGTATATAAACAAAGAAGCATAGACTTATTCAGTATGATAAATTGTTTTGTTGAAAAAAATCTTCGCTTACTGGTGCTATTTTGAAAAGGGCTTGACTTTCTTTCTTTCTTCTTTATCCATCCTATTTAATCTGATATATATTTTCACAGCACTGAGGAGGACAAAGCCAAAAGATATGAACGAGTGTTCAAAGAGTTTGTCGACTTCTTTCCTGGTGTGTGCTTACTCCTAGCTTTGTGTGGAATTTTTAAAAAAAATGTTTTTGAAGTTTCATTTGCATCAGCTGATTAGAATAATTGAAATGATATTTTCAATTTTTACATATGTCAAATAAATTCAGCAGTATGACATAGCAAAAATGGTTTTTAATCACTGAGATTTTTAATGGAATTAGAACTTAAAATCTATTAAATTAAATTATAGTAAGAAAAATATTTTACAATAATCAAGGTCTAGACTCTAGACAGCATCTATATAAATTTCCAAGAATAAAGTAATGCATATATTTTATGTTGATGGCTGAAGTTCCTCTTAATAATGGTTCAAACTCATTTGTACCCACATATTATACAAAGAAACTTATGAGATCTCTTTGGTTCCTTTTGTTTAACTTTACCTTCATTTTTCAGCATCTGTCTCGTCAGCGCTAGGCACAGATAATACAGTGGAAGGCTGTCAAATGCTTCTTCAGATATTCCAGCAACCAAAATTAAATAAGCAGGTATATAGAATGAATGATAATCAAAATAGATAAAAGATTGCATGGTAATATTATAATTATTAAAGATAGCAAAATGAGGTTAAGAGTAATGTAAAGTTTCAACTGCTATTGTATACCCTATATTGATCATGTTTTATATTTGGGATGGATAAAAATGTCCCTATTCAATTCAAGGACTCTATGATACTTTTATCTTTTATTATATATTGAGAGTGAGAGTTCCAATGTGAAGTCTGGTATCTTATGAGGGCTTTGACTTTATGTTTCAGATAATGTAATCTGTCTTGAAATGTCTCTAATAAAAATAACCCATTGAGGAATAGCTCCATGATCTTTGAAAGGATTAAGAAAAAAATAAGATAAACAAGAAACACATGTTGTTTATGTTACCTCTGCTCATACAACTCGCATTGAAAAATATTTGGGGTAGTTTTAACCTTATTTACTGGATATCTTATATTATAGAATTGTCTGTGTTAGTGTTTCAAATTGAATTGTCATTAACATGCCATGTTTATGTAAACGTTATATATCATAATTGTCATTCAAGCGCCTTGAGACCTCGACAAAAGGCGCTATATAAGAAACATTATTATTATTATCATTATTATTACATTGAAGTCATCATTGCTAGTAGTATAACAATGAATATTAGTTATTTTCTTATACAGTCTCCACTGCTTTATGTCAGAGGATTCGTTCCAATGTATACATGACATTATCTGAAGCATGACGTTATCCATTTCAGTATAATAATGTGAGCTTGATAATGACTGATCTCCCACCCTTCTCCCACCCTTCTCCCACCCTTCTCCCACCCTTCTCCCACCCTTCTCCCTGCTTTTTCCCCTTCACCTTGAATTTTGAATGAGGATTCTTTGCCCCCTTAAACCCATGGTACTACTACATTTTGGGCAGTCACCATGTTCTTTGTTTTTATAAACCTGCTCGGTTGTACATTGTGGGCTTATTTAGTACCCCCTTACCCTCCTTTCCTGCCCTCTAGCATATCAGATCAGCAGCAGTCAATGCTTAGCACACAAAAAGAGAATTGCACCCGAGAAGCTATGATCTGACCAGTCCTGCTTTTTATTGCCCTGGGTTGCATAAGAATTTGGGGAATGGTCGGCTTCACATTGATGTCTGAATTCGTTGTTCCCACTTTCAGTTCAGAGTTGACTAGCTTTCAAGTTATCTAGATTCTATCCTTTTGCAGAGTAAAAAGTTTAGATTGGTTGTCTCTTAATTAGGGGGGTGTTGTCTATCTTAGGTCTAGTTATCTGACCCTTTGCTTTGATTATTACTCAGCATTCTACAATATTTTAGGTTAAATCCAGACAGTGTGGCGTCATACGAATGAAAATTGGCATCAATATTGTCAATGCTCATTGGTAGTGTGAAAAACTTTGTTCCCATTGGCAAATTTTACCTTTAATCAGGATTTTTTCTTCCTGTCACATCAATGGTCCATGATGCAAAGCAAAGCTCCCTTTTCACTATCCAGTGACTTTTATATAGAAAAAATTATGTTTTAGTCGTTCACCGTGGCCTTATCCAAAACGTTCCGTTATCCAGTGTGACTCAAAGTTGTGAGGACTATGCTATGAATGCTTATTATTAAAATAATAATTACCTTTTGCTGAATTAAAGAGATCCTTATAATTATAAATAAGGAAAATTGACCTACTTCATAAACAGGCTAAGCTACAGGCAAATTTTCTTTAATTTACACAATAGACATAGCTATGTCAATAACAACAATGATAAAGGGATATGTATTATAGAGCTTTATCTCTCTCTCTCTCTCTCTCTCTTTCTCCTCAGCTGACTTACGTCCTACTAGATATTTTCATCCAGGAAGTGTTCCCGGAAATAAGCCTGCCAACGGCTGGAAAGGATTCTTAGCATTTGTTGATGGTTTAAATTATTAATTTTTAATTCCAAAATGTTGATATTTAAAAGGATAACGATACTTATATATTTTGACCAATTAGTTAAATGTGATTCAATTCATGGATGACACTTACCTTTTAAAGCAGAAGAATGTGATAACTTTCGGGTTTTGAGGGAGGGCACTTTATTGTTTTTATAATTGCTTATGAGAGTCTCAGGACCTGAGAATGTGTTTGTCTGTCATCAGTTTTTCGTTTTGATGTGTATTTGTTGGTTGATTTCCTGATTGTTTTGTTGTTGAGATTTCTTTTTAAATCTAATAAATTTGTGAACATTTTTCCGAAAAGCAAATGGTAATATTATTTTCATTCAAAGTTTGCCCTCAACACAAATCTCTTTTGACCTTGATCTTTGTAATTACTTTCTCTGATATGTTTTATTGTTATAAATATCTCAGATTTCTTATATTTGGTACGAATCAAACAGATTTTTGGGCATTAGAAAGTTATAAATATATAGTTACTGGCTATCCTAATTGGTTTGTGCTCTCTCTCTCTCTCTCTCTCTCTCTCTCACTCTCTCACTCTCTCTCTCTCTCTCTCACTCTCACTCTCTCT
>JASKDV010213816.1:0-10170 GCA_032466395.1 Aegires albopunctatus | reverse complement strand
TCTCTCTCTCTCTCTCTCTCTCTCTCTCTCTCTCTCTCTCTCTCTCTCTCTCTCTCTCTCTCTCTCGCTTTTTTTTTTCTTAGTGAAGTAATACAAAAATAGTAGAATGTTATACTACATTTATTTACCGATCACCTTATTTTCTAAGAGTGTCGCAATCTGTAAATTATTGAGAGCAGGTACATTTGTATACATTTTTTTTGATACTACACGTGTGGATATAATTCATTACATATGTGTTTGTATAATACAGCCATGCACATTATATATAATATAATATAATATATTTTATGTATTCAAAAACAGGCAATTCGGCTCTAGTTAGATTTTTACTTTTTAATAATAGTGGAAAACAACATGAAAATAAGAAAAATAAGGAAAAAATATTGTAAACAGGATCAAAATGCTTGTAGCACCTCTTCTTCAGCACTGTGTCTACCATACATCTGAGTTAAAGAATATAATACATTGAGTTTGTGCGAAAAGGGGGACGGAAAAAAAAGGGTGGAGGGGGGGTTCGGGTTTGTTATGTTTCGAAAAGCTATTTTGTTTTATTTTAGTTTTGTTCTGTCCATTGAAAAACCTTCCTGTTTGATATTCATATAATTTATCATTTAGATCTTGTAATACGATCTCTTTATTTCTCACAGAATCTAAAACCTTTTTCTGGAATTAAATTACATTATCTCTCCCGTACGAACAGAAGATGAATCTTTTGCAAACCAGCGAAAAGTAAAAGGCTAAACACTTTTTCTAGTCTATTTGATATCTTATTTCGACATGAAATACTTTTTAAATGTTAACCAAACCTAAGTTTGTAATTTAGGAACTTAATCTAGATCTACAAAGGTGAAACAAAGGACATTGATGAAGGCATGGCGGAGTCATTTGAAAAACTAATAGATTTGAGATTTTTGTCAAATATTTTGAGAGACTTTGCAGATAAAAAAGCCAGAAAAAGTTTTTTTTTCTCTCCAAAAAACCTAAGCTGTTTGACTGTAACTGCCATACTTTATATTATATTTAAAAAAGATAGGCACAAAAGAAAGGGATGGAAACAACAACAAAACAAAAAACAACAAAAACAAAACAAACCAAACTTTCATAATAGTAAATAGTGTCTTTCAAAAGTTTAGATCGAATAGCAGTTTGACTGTAATTGAAATTGCCTTATTTTGTATTTTTTAAAACGCAATGGCTATTTTTACGGTCCTGTAAAGAAGGTTCTTGGAGCTATTTTTACGGTGATATGGTGTGTGGTGGCACTCTGTCAAATTATCATCTGCATTCTATGGTGTAGCACTTGAAACTTTACGATCTCTTTGGTTATTAATTGCGACTCTTCCTTATTTCTGACAACAGTCCATTCTGTTCCCCCTCCCCCTTCTTTCTTTTCTTCTCTTGACCTCTCCTCTATTGTTGGTCAACCTCTGTTCTTACTATACCTTTTCAGTCTTCGCTTGGTTTTCAATGGATAAGTCCCGTTTTTTTCCATCGGGATTACCTAGCGGCTTACATCCAGATAAATCTATTCCATTTTAGTTTATACTTTTCCCTCTTCCATTCATTTCCACATTTTTTTATTTTTCGCCCGTCCACCCCCCCCCCCCCCCCACACACACATTTTCCACCTGTGACCCCTATTTTCCTATCTCTCCATCTTTTTGCATTTCTTTCCCCTTAGCCCTCTTTTCTCTGTTTCCTCATTTTTCGATGTAGGTTTTACCTATTTCGTTTTGTTATCTGACGAAGGGTCATACCCGAAAAGTCAGTTTTGTTTTGTCAAAAAGAAAAAAGAAGAGAGAAAAAAAAAGACAATGAAAAGAATTCGATTTTACACGCCCTTCTCGATACTATTTCTAGAGACCAACATCCTGAACATAGTAACATTAATTATCATTAAGAGTAATGATTAATATTCCTGGACGACTTGACTCATTCCCTGACCTGGGAATTGGGAGAAAAAACAAAAAGAAAAAGAAAAAAAAGAAGTACAAGCACATGTAATCGATTTGTTCCATTTAATACCGACTGAAAAAGACGAAGTTCTTTTGTGAATTTAAACAGTAAAAATTAAAATTGAGACCAACACCAACAGTATTCGAAGTGCTCTCCTATGAATGATCTCCCTATTCGTATGTACTATGTCATTGTCATGTGATCTTGTCAATGCTTTTGTTTTCTTCTAGGTTCTAGATCTAGGAGAATTTAAAACAAAAAACAAAAAAACATAAATGGGTTTTTTGTTTTAATTTGTACATTTTTATAATTTTCTTTGAAACAGTTATGTGAAATATTGAACTGTGATATTATTGACTTAATTTACATCATTTGATTCTTAACGATGGTTTTCATAATAATAATACGGTATCGTATCCATGATATTATATTTGAAATTTCCGTCCGATGCAAAAAAGCAATGACACAATGAGCATGTATCTTGTAGGCCTTTCCTTTACATAACTTATTCTATATATTATAATATACATGTATCTGTATAATATATTCTTTTGTGATAACTATAATTTATTCTCCACTTTAAAAACTAGATTATAATACACAAACAAATGCAAATTGATCCATGAATGTGATGATCATCTTACTATGAATTATTGTTAAAGTTAAAGATTGCAAACAGACTATTAATATTAATAAATAACCCTGTTCAACTCTAAGCTTATCTTTTTAAATGTTATGCCAACCATAAAAATATTTTTATTTATTTATTTTTTTAAACAAGGATAAAAAGGCGTAGACTAAGACTACATGTATGAATAATCTTTCTAATTTTTTTTAAAGACTATTAATATTATAAAACAAATTCCAAATTTTGTTTTAAACAATATAAAAAAAAAAAAAGAAGCTTAGATTATATGAATTATCGTTTTAAATTAAATTGATGTCTATTGTAAAGAAAATTCTAATTTCTCTTTCGACATGGAAAAAAAGAATGATGAATAATCGTATTATTATATTATTATTAATTTTTTTTTACCCAAACCAACTTCCGATTTTAACAAGGAAAACAAGTTGAGATTATAACATGAATAATTTTAAGTCTATAATTTATTGTTATAGCCTAAAACAAAAACAAATTCGGTATTTAGTATTAGATTAGATACAATACAAAAAAATACAATGTATAGTATAAAGTTTAAATTATAAGAAATTGAATAAGAGTAAAAGAATGGTCAATGGTTGGAGGGAAGGCTTCTAAGAAAGAATACCGTAACTAGGGCGCCATGCGTGAGTGAGGAGGAGGATGATAGTAGAACTAATAGTAATACTACTAATACTATACTAGTAGTACATGGAGATGAAATAGTCCTTCAAAATACATAATAATTTTAATTTTTAACGTTTAAAACTAGGTGTCGCGGTCAGAGCTATTATTAGCACTACTACTATTACGGAATAATCCTACCAATTAAAAAAATGTCTGATCGTGTCTCGGCAAGAAAATCTAAAATGGATGGCAATTATTTTGTCTGTTACTACTGTTGTTAGCTCTAACAGATGGGCAGGAATCCCGAGTCATCCAGACTGGGACTACTAAATGAATTGAAAGCATCGTTTGTAGTTTGTCTTTGTTCTTTCTTGTCTTCCCTGCCAAAGGCTTCTCTCTGCTTCTGCCACCCCAAAACAAAGCCGCGCAGAAACCATCAACCAGCACGCACACAGACACACTCGCAACTTTCAAAACTCGCAATCACACACACGCACCCCAACACACTAACACACGTACACACACAACATGGGTCGGAATCGGACCCGGTCGGTCACTATTTTCTTGCTCTTCCTGTCTACGCTCAACCATGTACCTGATGCTTCACACTAGTCACAGTCAGTGAGTCAGTATCGACTTCATTCTATTTTGTTTTTTGTAACATTTTTGGAAACCATCCACCATTGTTATCTTTCAACATTAGAGAAAGTAAATTAGTTGCTCACTCTAGGTCCTGGGCGAATAATTGCATCAACCATTGTTTCTTGCGAAAAAAAATAGAACGAAAGAAAATGCGAAGTAATACATGTAACGATAATCGATACCAGCTCAACAAAGAAGTTATGATGAACAATGAACTTCAACATGCACGTGGATTGGCCCCCATACAACTTTTTCATTCCCCTTGGCCTTCGTTCATTCATCATTGACACGCTAGCTAGCTAGATAAAGATAGTCTCGGTTGATTGGTTTTGGCGGGAAATTCGCGAGGTTTGGACCCCCATGATGATAGAGTGGAGTGGTCTAGATTAGTTTGAGGATTTCAGCGCACCTGTGCAGTCGTCACAAACTCTGCTGACTGATACTGATTAGGTTTATTTACGTTTCTTCCCACTGACGATAACTCAGAATAGTAGTAGTAGTATGGAGATCTAGATCTAGATTTAAGAGAAAAGGATAATGTCATTTTCTTGTTTTGCTCACTGTGCTTATAGAGTATATAATCTAATGGAAATCCAGATTCTCTAGTTCTAGTTTAAATCGTAAATAGGTTACACTTAGGCCTAGATCTAGATTCTCTAGATTCTAAATCAAAATCCAATCGAGATTAGATTGCTGTATTTTCTATGTTTTGCAGCCTATCTACACATCTAGAATCTATCCTAGCTATAGAATCAAGATTAGTTGATGCAGTTTGTAATGTGTAGACTTGTCTAGTTGGATCAAGCAAAGATTTAGAATCTAGATTCTAGGATCCTGTGTTACAGATTCTGAATGAAAGGTAAGCATTATTAATCAATTTGGATTTGGATTTTATTTTACTTTAGATTTCTCTAGATCTAGAATCTAGAAATCTAAATCTAGTCTAGATCTAGATCTCTAGTTTCTAGATATATCTAGATCTAGAATCTAGACCTAGATCTAGATCTAGGGAGTTTAGATCTAGAATCTAGATATCTAGATCTAGATTCTAGATATTCTAGATCTATTACGCCCTACTTCTAAATTTTAGATTCAATTTTATGTGTGTGTGTCAAGTAAACTTGGTCTAGATCTAGAATCTACTGTTACTTTGTGCTTGTATGTATACTCCCATCAATCAATCAATCACATGTAGAAATCTAGATATTAGATCTAGAACTATCTAGAGAATCTAGATATATCTAGATCTAGATCTAGATCTCTAGAAATCTAGAATCTGGATGATTAGATCTCTAGATCTAGATCTACTAGATTCTAGATCTATCTATCAGTGAGATTAGATTTTCTAGAATCTAGATCTAGATATCTAGATTCTAGAAAATCTAGATTCTAGATCTAGATATTAGATTCTAGATTTAAGAAATTCTAGATCTAGATTAGATTACAATAATTACATTCTCCTTGTGTCATGATAGATCTATAATGTAAAGTTATAGATATCTAATTATCCATTTATTTATATTATTTGCTTTTTTACAGGTATCATTAAACTCAAATTAGATTCTAGATCGATCTAGATTCTAGATCTAGAATCTAGACATCAACTTAAAGCGAAAATTCATATAGGCTATTCTAAGCTTTTTTTCCTTGTTTAAAACATTACGAATTGCGGTTCATATAGTCGATGGGTCAAGGCGAATCACCCGTTTATTATTGTTGTTGTATTGTCTCGCGCGGAAATCTATTTTTAGATTCCAACAAAGACTTAGGATAACTCTTTCTTTTATCTTCCACCTGCCAGCAAGAGTAGTCTGCTCCTGACGGTCCCGCGAAACACAAAGAAAAACTGCGGGAAAATGGCGCCGACGAAAGACGGGAACGATTCGCAGTCTAAAGAAGACGAAGAAGGTGGGTTATTTTGTCATACATCGATAACTTTTTACCTGTAAAATTTCTATTTTATGCATTTCTACACGCTTGTTCTTTTCATTATGGATTTGCCATGTTGTTTATCTTTGATCAGTCCCACGCCGCCATGCCTCCATGATGTGGGTCGTGGTTGTCTTTTTTCTTTCTTTTGTCGATGACTCAACGAGCTGCTTTGTCAGCCTCACTGATCTGAGCAGATCATGGATGACGAAGTTAAACTCACCGTAATGCGTCACTCTCGTGGCAGATAATGTGTCCACCTGAATTAGATTACAGATGTGGTTGATTGGTGCCATTAATTCAACATATTCAGATAAAAATGATTTATTATCAAAGTAGTTAGCCTGGAGAGAATGGTCTTCTACTTCTAGGGCCTCGTTCAAATCACATCCTCTTTGAATTGAGTGGATCTTTGTGTTCGATTTTCCTTTGTTCCAAGAAGTGGTTCAGTGCTGAGTGCAATATTCTGGTTTGGATCAGAGAAGGATTAGGCTTATCTGCTATCTAAGTGCATATTTACTGATTTAGATATCTAGATCTAGATATTAGATATCTAGATCTAGTTCTAGATGGATGTTAGTATTCGATTCTAGATCTAATTTAGATTCTAGATCTAGATTTACTTTCATTTCTTTATATTTTTATTTTCTTTAAATTTTCCTTTCTAGAGTGATCAGGATGCTAAGGTTTTTATCAACATTACTCTTATCTAGATACGATATCTAGATCTAGATCCAAAGGCAACTTTAGTCTCATGCTTTATCTTATGAAATAGGCTAATAAGGGTAAATTTGGATAGGCTAGATTTTAAACTAGAAGCATTTGCCATTTTACACTTCAAATTCCTAATCAACTTCTTTTAGGCGTACTCAGACATCAATGATTATCCCATGTGATTTTCTTTTCTTTATATATTTAGATACAGGATCTTATTCTTTAGCTCGAAGCCGCTCAAGAAGAGAATTGAAGGACAAAGGTGGTAAATCTTCTGCATTTGAGCGTTTGAGAAAAGCCAAGGAAGAAGGAGTAAAGAATAAATATGAGGTGAGTCATTATATATCCATGTTCAAGATAGAGTAAAGGGACCATAATTTAATTGAAAAAAGATTCCTTGCAACCACATCTCTTTTTTTTCCAATGGCAGATTTAATTTTCCACATGTTATTATGTGTGATGCAGAAATTCTTTCATTTTGCGCATCTTGTAGCTGTCTGGCCATGTGACACGATTTTCATTTAAAATGGTTTGCAACCACAACTCCCTTTCTTTTGATGGTTATAGTTTGCCCTTTTTCTTTTTACAATTTTTCTGTTAGGTGGAAGATGAAAAGGATGTTTATGAAATTGTTGATGAAGGACAGTACTCTGAAATGGTACGTCAACGTCAGGATGATGACTGGATCATTGACGACGGTATGTTATTGATTTATGCAATGCTTTGATATAAGAAGTGATGGATTAAATCATGATTTCCATTCCATTTTTCTTGAATTCAATCCTCTTATGATAAATTGTCTTTTGAAAAGATGATTTAAGTATACAATGGGTGATTTGTGTGAAGCTAAGTTTGTCTATTTGTCCGCTTCGAACATCTATCACAATTGTGTATTATGTGATTTTGATGGAGGGTCAAATTTACAACCCCTTGCACATGCTACTTCTCATGAAATTTGAGCAAAGTTGTTAACATTTCAATAATGGCAAGCATACTGAATGTTCCTAGGCACTTCAGTGAAATATACACTTCATATATTTGCTCCAAATTAGTTTCATTTGAAGCTGCCTGGTGTGCTGATTACATTGCCTTTTGAATTATTGATTTATCACCATTGGTTCAAAGGTTATGAATTTTTTAATGAATATTTTTTGGAACAAAAAGCATTTTAACATTGGAGGTTTACGGCAAATATTTTCGCACTCTTCACATTTTTAAACGTAACTTTTGCCAAAAATTGTCAGATTTGCTCAAAGTTTGCATCAAATTAATTGAAATGATGTTATCTTTGTAAATCACTTTGATGTTAGCTTGTGGTTTAAGTATTTTGTGAGTTATGAATGCTGAAAGTTGCATTTTGTAAAATTTAAATTGTCATAATTTAGACACTAATAAAGATTTAATCAAAATTCAAAAAGTGTCATAATCAGCAAAACAATGCTAATCACATAAGCAATGAACTAAGTACCTGGTTGCTTTCAAACATTTATTAACAAAGTATACTTTGAAGAAAAAGAATTATATGGATTTGTCCGACTGCTGCTTGTAATGTTCATTCTGATGGTTTGCTTAAGTGAAAATTGAAAATAATGCAATATATGTAACACTATAAATTGTCCTTGAAACACTATAGAAGGCTGTCTTTCTTGACATCTTAGTAATAAGAGAAGAAAATGATAGTTTTCCTTTTACTGTCAGTAACAGGGAGAAACAAGTTTTATTTATATTGGATCATGGCAACACACATCTAAAAATACAAAGACAAAACTTAAATCTCAGAACATAATGTGGTGGGTGAATCTATCTAATGCACAGAGAGAGAGGGGGGTAAAATGTTAAAAACATGCTACGAAAGCTAAATTTGAATCAAGAGAATTCTAAATTTAGATGATCTTTTAATCTTGACCTAGATCTAGAGCTTAAGAGCCGAGTCGGCCGAACTCAATGAAAACAATAGGTTTTTTTTAATGAGGAAGTTGTAGTTCAAGTGTGCGAGTGAGCATAGACCCATTTATGGTTACAATGATACATTACCATCATTAACTATCTCCTAAAGTTCTTCCTCATTTTCAACTTGAAATGTTTTACCTCTTCGATCAAGTCGAAAAAGACGCCAATTTGCAGCTTGTTCTTTTGTCTTCAAGTACATGTGTTGGATATACTTCCCTAAGGATAACGAAATGAAATAACCGAGTGATTGGGATCATAATTTTACGATCCTACGGCTGGCTACCGTAATTCGCTCGGGCTCACCGAAGTGCCTAAGCATGCATACCATAATACTTTTTCACATTTATTTATAATTTTAGCTGACTTGCCAATCAAATGTAATGAAAAAATCTGATTTGGATTGTTAAGCAGTCTGATTCACTTCGATAAGGTCTAGACGTCTGGATCAATCGAATCATTGTGACTTAATTTTGTATATCCAAAACGTTGGTACCATAGTTGTTTTCTTAGGTTTTCTATAGGCCTATTTTATTTGATTGGGTCTATATTTGGGTGTGTATATGTTTTAATTTGTAACTGAATGAGAAGTTTGAAGTTTTACGCCTAGGCTACTTCAGCAATAGTTCCTTTTCACTCTGTCGCAATTGTCACTTCCTTAAGTTAATGGCAGTGTTTTGGATTTTTGTATTATGACTTTATTCTCCCCACCCTGATTTGTTAGCTATTTGCTAGTATTATGTTTTCAGCATTATTAATTTCATATTTTATTTATAAGCCTTTTCTTTTCTTTTCTTTTTTCCCACCATCTTTCTATCCTCAGATGGAGCTGGATATGTTGAGGATGGAAGAGAAATATTTGATGATGAGTTGGATGATGAAGCTCCTGTTGCATCAAGTGAGTGGTTGTAATTGAACAAATCTTTTTACCTCTTTTGTTTCCTTATGGGTTACTTTACATTCTCTTCCTAATACCGATCTTCTTGAGGCATTAATACCATTGAAAATTTGATTATTGCCTTTAGAGAAGTCTGCTTCAGTCACTTCCTCGGTATTACGCTTGAAGCAGCATAATAGAACATATTGGCAGCTGCGGCCATATTGATATTGTGTACTCATCACTACTTTGATTTATTGTGACTTGAGGAGTTTGTAGCTGTGAAAGTTAATTCAACCAGTTTCATGATTAACCCATGGCTTTTAAGTAGAAATTAGGTTATTATTTGGTTAAATTCACTGCATTGGTGATCTTAGCGTGATTTTAAAATCCTATTTTTTTTTTTTACGCTAGAAGTAATTTCTACCTTTCAGCAAGGAATCTGTCTCCAAACAGTATTTATCATATTGATCTCTTCTCTCCTTCCCTAACATTTAAACAGAGAAAAGGAGAGAAGAGAAGAAGAAAAACAAGAATATAGTGAGGCCTGGAACCAAGCCAAAACAGGACATTAAATCTATGTTTGCAGCGGCAAATCTCACATCCAAGAAAAAGAGCGAGGTAAATACACCCATATATTTGTTGATCGATTTCTCATTCGTGCGTTTTATAATATATTTGGTTTGTGTTTGATAAAAGATTTATATTGCATGAAGCGGTCTTAACCCTTAAAGAGCGTTAACGCCTGATGCCGTAGGGTGCGGGATCGCCCGTTGTCGCCCGCTAGTAATTGAGCCCGGTATACTCATTATAAGTGTAGAATCAGTTCCTTCAT
>JASKDV010213805.1:0-10170 GCA_032466395.1 Aegires albopunctatus | reverse complement strand
AGAACAGCACCGCAAACGTAGGCAATTCGTGTTAATAACCTTGCCCAAGAGTTAAACACAGTGTCTCCAATGAGATTCGAACCTGCAGACTTTCACATGCTAGTCCAATGGCTTATCTACTCGGCCACCGTGCCGTGTAATGCTGTTCATTGATACTGGACAAGACAATTTTAAGTGTCAAGACGTCGACGGAAAGATACAGCCCTTATTTTAGCGGAACGGAGGGATCACACTTGTGTTCAACATTTAATGGAAAAAAGCGTCTATGTTAAATTCAATGCATAGCAGCACCTACATTGAATGTGTTGTGTGTAAGCTGGAAACTCTGCAACCAAATACCAAACAAATGCAAAAAAGTAAAAGAAAGACGTTATATGGTCATGTAAATATTGTCTTTTTTGTCATGTATTTCTTTGTCTGACGAGGGATTATATTACCCAAAACGTCATAGTTAATCTGTCTTGTCTATTATTGTTTGGTATTTATATCTTTGTTTCTTGATACTTATGATACTCTCCTTCTTTTACTTTTTTCTATAAAACCCAACAGTGGCTTGTCTTTGTTTTCAAATAAATGCAAATATGACATGTCATAATAACGATTCATATGGAAGAACTTTTATCTTGGGAGCGACAGAAAAGAGTAACACAGGGGCCTACGGCAGTGTCTCAAGTCTCTGCAATTAGAGAAAAGCCCACGTGGTAATAACTTTCATTTTGGAGGAGAAAGAAATGGATCAGGAAATTTGTCTACTCCATTTGCCAATGGCAGTAGTTATCGGTATACAGTAGAACACACTTAAACTTAAAGCGAATTGACGGCTTTAACAAACATATGTTCTTACCCACAGGCCTCTATTGCTTCTTTGTTTGCGACTGAAATAACGAATTACTGATACATGTATAAACAACCATTTTCTTGCCCGGGGTTGTTCTTTATAAATTATATCAGTGTTCTACTGTATATGTCTATGACATTCCATGAAAACAACCGTGCACACATATTTCTGAGATACCAAAACACAGATTTCATGCATTCCAATGATATTGAAGACCTTTGTCGATGACTGGATGGATGATCAACATGGCAATTTAATAATGTCACTATTGTCATCGATGATATGGGGGTTCGATTCCCAACTGCTCTTGGTCCTTGAGACAGCTCTTTTTGTAAATAGAACTAGAACACAATCCATCAGGAATTGACCAATGTGGAAAATCAAACCCAACCAAGCTGGGGGAGAAATCCTCAACCACCTGACCTTTTCCTAGTGTGTGACTACTAAGCACCACATTAAAGAAGCTGGGATGAGCTATATATAGCTCAAAGGGGCCACATCTACTTGTGGAATTTTACATACTTTCCTATCTATGGTAGAAGTAGAAGAATACATTAGGCCTTTTTTCCATTGGCATTGCTTACTTGCAATGTAAATGTCAAGATTTTCAATATTTCACCCACCAAATTCTCAGTTTGCATCTGAATAAGGGTCATGAATTATTAGTGTCTAGAACCATTACCAAGAATTCATTTCTAAAAGAGAGAATTATACCCCATAATTAATTCTGAACCAACAATGTGTACAGGATTATTAAATCGTAATAAATAAGACAAAACTGCCACTCTAAAATGTGAAAATTTCCCAAACACTGGTGGACAGTTGAATGCCATAATTGATGACGTTTTTGGAAAACTGACCCATTCAGAATAATGATTCCTGCAGTCAGTTATTAATAAAGCAGCTACAGTTACTGTAAGCACTAAAATTATAAACAAATTTTTTTCCCTGTTAATATTTTCACCTGCATTTAGAAAATTTCCTGAAAAGTAAAAGTGGCATCTCTGATAACAAATGTCTCGCCATATATTGAAACAAAACCAAGCAACGAGTGAAATCATTTTGTTAACATATTTATTAGATGTAGCAATTTTTTTTTTCTTTATTTAACCAAGGACACTGACTACATCAACCACATCAATGAAGTAACGGAGTTTATGAAAACCAATAAGTAAATGAAAACATAATCATTGATAATAATCAAATTATTTATACATGATAAATATATCAAAATTACATAATGAAAATTGGTCTATATCATACACAAACTTTGACAAGCAAGTAATCAGTGTTGCATGCAATCCAGTTTATCTTGAAGAAAAGCTTTACATGTATTATATCAAAATTTTAATTTCATTTCACTACAAAGCTAGATAAGGATTTGATTTGAAGAAGTGCATGAAGCATCACAAAACTGTTTCACAAAGTTTTTCACAACCCCCCCTCCCAAAAAAAACAACTGCCACTTTTAAAGCTGGTGGGTAAAAGATGCAAAAAGTAGAGCCAAACTGAAGATAAATACCTAGATTGCAGGCTTCACAGACAGGAATATGAAGGATCGATAAAAAAAAGTGACACCCGCCAAAATTCCTCCAAATATGCACTCACTGTACATGTATTTCTCATTGGTGGCATCATCCAAAAAAAGCATCTCTGTGTAACATCAGTTACAATATTATAAAAAACTAAGTAATGAATTAATAATAATTGTGGCATAAATGGACATTGGTTGGTGTTGTCAACTTTTAATCTAAAGTCTGATTCCCAAACTTTTCTGACGCTGAGTCCATGGGAAGGTCCCTTCACTCAAACCTTCCTCATCAAGCTCAGGTGTAAATAAATGGTCGCTTTCCTGTAGAGATAAATTTATTTGCTTAACTTTTTCACTTCATACTTCTTAAATTATTGTAATCTAAGTTATCGGCAAAAAAAAATGTCACTCCAATTCCAGCGATAATGTACATGTACATACCGGTATATATATATCCATTTATCAATTGATCACATTATTTGAAGGAATCTGCCATTGTCACAAAGACATTTCAAAGAAAATTACCTCCTTTGTGCAAAAGAATTTGTCAGTTTTTCAACAATACAAAGGAAAATTGTCTGGTACATGTCATGAATTAATACTCAATAGAACATTCCGAACAATAAAAAACTACATGTAATTCTAAACAAGACGTGTCATTCCACCAGGCAAATCAACAACAACAATAATAATAATTACAATAGATGTAATAAATATATAGAAATGATTGAATACCCATCTTAAAACTCTCCTTTCTCTGACCCCCTCAACAATACAGAAAAAACCCCATAACACTCTCTTAGCCCTACCAAAAAAAAACCCCAACTAATAACAATACAACATAAAAAAAACAATTAACAACAACAATCAAACAAACAAAGAATAATACGGCTATATGAATATTATATGTTTTGGAAGCGTTATAAACATACTTCTATGTGATGTGTCAAACCTAGTCATCAAATACCTACATGTAATTATGGACGTACTTATCCAGTAGGGTCTTTCCCTTACACTTACACGGTAAAGTTTTCTCTTATACTTATTGACTGCAGGTTATGACAATGTGTATAACTGTAACTACAACTGCACGTAGATGATGATTAGGGATATTGCAATTCATTCCACAATTTCTAAAATCTGACATTTTACCCGGGGAAACAAGAAAAACAAAAACAAAACATAACAAAAATCATTTCAAATCATGCCATCCCTAACATGGGTGATCTTAGATTTCATAAACATTAACAATGAGGGTAGACGAACAAAGTTGTGCAAAGATAACAACAACCATGTAAAAATATACAAAGAAAATATCAGCAAGGTGACCATCAAACACTGAGAAATAAATTTATAAGAAAAATTAATACATGTAATCAAGAGAAAGAGAACAAAATTTTGACATTGGCTTTTGATATTCTGACAAAACCTTGACCAATTGCCAGAGGTACGCCACAAGACATCAGTGGATACCTATCAGTAGGCTCAAACTTACAATAAACTCATATGTTTTTAAGTCAATGTAACATTCTCTTCACCCAAGAAATGCCACTGATGAAGTTAAAAGATGCCACAGGTAAAAGATGCGACTTACTAATACTTCAAGGCTTTATCAGTTACATATTCCTCCAGATAAGTCCAGATGAAAGATAGAAGTAAAAAAATCCAGGAAAATGTGACAAAGAGTTAGATACAATTCTCAACATCAAGGGATTGAAGGGATAATGCAGGATTGATGAAAAGGTGATGCAAATGAATAATGAAATGCACACAGCCATTGGGGGAAAGCAAAGACAGCAAGTAAGGAGGCATTGGGAAGCCATGGGAGATGACATATCTGCCTCTCTTTAACAATCAGAGAAAAAGGAATCTTTATATATCAATGATTATCAATGGTGAAGAGGATAAAAATGTCTCCTTTTCAAAAGAATGACAAGTCTGCTAATTACAGAGAGATCTATTCATGTACAACTTATGAGATGAATAATCATTAGCAGACAATAGGATTTCCCTATGCTGATGCTACAATTCAATGCTGGTCAAAATCCATAACAAGACATAACAAAAAGGCATTGTGTCACAACTCTTCTCAAAACATCACTACTCTCTCACCAATAACAATGCTATACTATTGAATAAGGATCACAGAAATATTCCTTTTTTCTTTTCTTTTGTTTAATGTATATCTAATTTATTCAAAATGTAGATCAGCATGAATGATAATAATACTAATTTTAAAAAACACCATAAACATTTTAAAAAAAAGAGAAATTTTTTTTAATCTCTTAAGATCATGAATTTGAAAATTGAAATTATTATATCAACTAACCTATTTATAATCAGAGCCCAATAAAAGAATAAATAGTTTTTCTGTCCCACCTTCTGTAAACATAATGAAATAGGAAGTGCAAACTAAATATAAACAATATGGACGACACATAAAGTACATATGTACATCATTACATTTTTACATATTAACCCTTTGAACCCTACCGGTCAATTTTTCTGGATGCTATTTCCCTACTGACCGGTAGGACCCTTACCCTATTCCTAGCAGTCCTTACCGAAGCATAGATTGCTCACATGGTGACTTGTAAACTATCTGGGACTGTTTGGAATAGAGTAAAGCAATAATTTCTGATTTTATTTATAGCGTGGTTTCGCTTTCATTTCAAGATGAAGTGAATGAATGAAGTCCCAACCGTCTTCTTTGGGATCGTAACGGCCAAAGCCTTCTAACACTTTCTCGGGTAATGAAATTAGGAATATAATTCTCGATTCAGATGACGAAGAATTGAATTGTCTTCTGGATTATCCTGAGTGTGATATTACAGATGAAGATCTAGGAAGTGTAGAGCTAGATTAGAAAATCTTGACATATATCTAGATCATGGTGATGAGGAACACGTATATTTACCTAGACTCAGATATTGTTCCAGGACCAAGGGAGCCAAGGGATAGTGGATTTTTAGGACCGGATAAGCAGGGTTCAAAGGGTTAACGAACCTTTCTACAATACAGTCTGGTCTCTCTAATCTGAACACCTCTGTTCCCTGCAATTTGTTTGGATTACAGAATATTCCGGTTAAGGGCAATGCTGACCAAATGTCAACGTGCACCTCCGTTCCTAGAAAATTGTTCCAATTATAAAGGGATTTTGATTACAGAAGTTCGGATTAGAGAGACCAGACTGTATATGGAAAGGTGGTGGAAATTCTAAAAAAAAAAAAAGAGTCAGAGAGATGAGAAAAAGAATGCCTCAAGAGTCTTCTCAACAAAAATGATACTCAACTAGAGAAAGGAAAATAATAAACAAAAGGGATAGAACAATAAACAAAAAGGAGTAATAATAAATTATTTTTTTACAAAGCACATGACCATATAATAATAATAACAATAAAAAGACCTACATGACCATATATTAATGTAAAAAAAAAAAAGCACATGACCAACGTCAAAGAAAACATCCACAGTGAAAATGTTTATCATGTTGTCTGAAGATGAAGGGGTATCTTCTCAATTAGTTAATAAATTAAATGTACAAAAGATGTGGAGATGATGGATAGTGTACTATTGATTCTGATCAAGAACTTGAAAATCTGAAATTTCTTAGAATAATTTGTGTCATAGATAGGATATCTGCGACAATCATGAGGATTGCAGATGTTCTTCTAGTTGAAGAACTTGACTCAAACTTTTAATACTTTGTATTGGCAATTCAAATTTCATAAATATTTTTAGAAAAAGCTAAAAGCTCTTGAGAACAAAATTTCTTTCACAAATATGATTGAACATAACTAAAAATGCCCTTCTAACTCAACTACAAAACCAGTCTTTTGAAATTTTGTATGTCTGCCTTTCAAAGACATGGCCCTAATGAATCAATTTAAAACTCCTCATTATAATATATAGCCATGTCAAGACGTAAGAACTTTAAAAATTCCATTAGACCTTATTCGTACATAATGCCAATGCTACTAAAGATTAAAAAAAAGGTTGATTCTCAAAAAAATTGCTTCAATCACAGTTTCCAGGTTCTTGCTCCGGGTCAATGATTTATTGTTGAAAAGGGTCAGGTGTGTGTGCGTGTGTACATCTTAGTAAAGTGATGTGACTCCATCTTCCATAAGAGTCAAAAAAGAATCCATGGCTTGCTGTTGCTGTGCTATTTGCCCATCACAAGGAGGACATCAAGAGGTAATGTTGTAGACAAAGGAAATCATTATCGGCTTGGGGTATCTATGCTGTAAATGTCAATTTCAAGCTGAAGATACGTTAAGGAAATAATTCAATAATTGAAATGAATAAATCAGGGGAAAAAGCATTTGGTTTGTCATGGGAATACCGAAAGCAGAACTAGTGTCTAGAGGCTAACACAATTCATGTACGAGAAACTTAAACAGCTCCAATCACTGACATCGGTTGGCTGGGTGACTTGGGATTGTATCCTGCTAGACATAAATTTCCTCGATTCTGGTCATTGGCGGTGTGTCCTTAGGAAAGACTCTTTGTCTCATCTTTCTCACTCGACTAAGGTGTGAATGAGTAGCTGGACATGAAGACAGCATTGTCTGTGTACACAAATTTTATAAGTGCAGAAAGGGCAGCTGGTCTTGTGTAATGTTTTCCGTGAAGCTGTTGGCCAGGGGAAGTGAAAAAATCATCAAAAAAGCCCCTAGAGGCTAAGGCCCCTTGGTGATAAGCACTATTTAAGTTCACTTTTAACTTAACTAACTTTAACTATCGCTTTCTTTCTTATATTTAAACTTTAAGAAAATACTGACGGGTGAGTTGGCGAATTCAGATATGAAATGTTAATCGAAGTAGTTTTGTCTGAAAATCAAGTCCTAAACAATTTGCAATTCTAAACTACCATATCTCTCTCATCACCAATCCATAGGCACGTTTCTTGAAAGTCTGCTGTGATATAATTATTTTCTTCTTCCCCTTTCAAGCATGCAATTGTCTTCCATTACACTAATATAGTTCTAATCCTCCCTGGCATAAATGTATTCATTCTTTCATTCCATATATTTTGAATTGTCACAATCATATTATATTGCAATGTTATTAAGAAGTCCCCCTTTTGAAATATAAGGGCTTATGGCCTCAAATTATCAGAATAAAGCTCATTCATTAATCATATGTTACGTTATTAAGCATTAGTAATGTTTTACTGATGTCAACAACACAAATCTTTTTTCATCACTATCAAAGTGAAGGGGGTTACAATATTATTGTGCTAGCTTTACTAGCAAGAATAATAAATACCAATGTAGTCAACGCCTATAAGTAGGTAGGACACACATGAAATTATCTTTTAAGCAACAGAAAAGTTGAATGGCTTAGCACATAGATAATTTTATCCTAAATATTTTGATACCAAATTTAGCTCTCTAAGTTGATTATTAACAAAATATATATGGATATTTTAAGTTTTTAATTTTTTTTTCACATTTTCAAATGTTAAAAAATGCCATTTTGAGACATGGCTCATTTAATAAATACACCACCCAGCATTCTCAAATTTTCAAAACATGAACTCCTATATGCATAGAACAAGGATATTTTTTTAGGTGGGTATGCAAAAGATGCAAGTGGTTTGTTTTTTGACATAAAATTGACAAAAATGCACAATTTCGTGAATAGCGCAAGGGAGGCAAAAATAGCGAACTTTATCAAATTTTAGATGACTGAAAAATCAATGAATAGAGCCACATTATTGATTAATACAGCAAATTAAAGATCATTTCAAGCACTGACAGATGAAATAGTCTAAAACCTGCTTATAATGTCAGGAATTTAAAAAATTGTTGACACACATAAGCGGCATTGTGTAAAATGCGTAATTCAGCCTAAGCAGACCTGTATCAAACTAGTGAGTTGATACCATTATATTTATCATACATGGCCCGCAAAATACAGCAAAACTAATGAAAATAATGCCTCCCACTGACTTAAATTGAAAGAGAAAAATGCGACTGTATTACGATAGCCGTCATTGCAAATGGCCTTGGCTTTCACGGGCTGCTCACCATAGCCATGCGTTTTATATAGTGTTTACATTGTGCTGCCAGGCATTCATTGAAAATGGGTTCTATTCAAATAACATTAGTTTCGTCTCCTTTTAACTTATTATTGTGAAATTCTAACACAATCTTGAATATTAAATTCTCTTTCTAACAGTAACGTTTACCAGAGGAAAAAATATCAGAAGGTCTGATGCTGCGCATCTAAAAATTTTGCTAAACTTTTTAAGCAAACTCTATTTGGCCGATAAAGGCGAAAAAAGTATCGTAAGAACAGGGAATTCAATATCTATTTATAGCAACCAATCAAAAACACTTTCTGGTACCTGAGCCTAAACTAGACCAAAAAAAAAGAGGTCTAAAAATCATGTTTCAATATGCTAATGCGCTGGGTTCAACTTTCGCAAAATTGGACTTTTGAGTAAGGCGCGCGCTACACACTACCTTAATACAACCCCATTATATTATGCATGGATAGAAAGGGCTTGAATAGCTCTTTATGGTGATATGTATAATATTTCAATTAGACTTCATTGAGAGACGTGAGGAATGTGTAAAGATGACTGGAAAATGCAAAAATTGCGATGCTCGCCTCGATGAAGCCGTTAACTAGGCCGTTTGTTCTACCTACTATAAGCAACAAAAAGAATGGATGTCCTTCCCAACTCTCTGAACAATTTATAAGTAAAAGTTGGATCATACACCTTGGAACTTTACTAATTAAATGTTCTGACTCATTGAAATGGTCATTGGTTGGATGAACCAACAGAAATTTACACCAGATCATATTTTATGAATCAATGCTGACACTCATCAAAGGATACAATTCTCAGTCCTCTTTCGGCTGGATCAATAATCATGACTCCTCTTGACATGTAGATGTTCTGATTCTGCTCCTCAAGGTAACGCCTGACTTTTTTAATTGTCTGACAACAGAATTTTAAAATGAAAAATGTTTCTCAATATTAAATACACAGTAAAAGGAAATAGTAGGGAAACTAAATATTTGGTGGGTTTAAATCCGAAGGAACATTTCATTAGATCATTAATACTTAAGATGCCTTTGTAATGGCTTCTTTGAACAATCGGTCCTAATTAATGTTGACCTATATGATGCTGAACAAATCAACATGTAGAAACAATTACTTTAATAAGCTTTGAATGACATTTTAAAAACAGAAGGATAACCAATACATCCTTTAACTCAAGCAGGATGCAAGGCAAATTTTCTTAATATCTAGTGATGCAAAATAATTAGGGGGCTAAATGGCTGAGTGTTTAGTAACAATGCACTGTGACCCAGAGGTCCTGGGTTCAAGTCCCACTTTGGCATCTGTTTTTTTCTCTCCTTTGGGCAAGATAATTTACCCCTATTGCCACCTGCGGCACTACTCTGCAGCCAACGTCTGGGATATTCTAGTCTTTCCTTGGAATAGGCCCAAGAGAAAAATTTGCATCTTGGGATT
This sequence comes from Aegires albopunctatus, assembly GCA_032466395.1. Taxonomy (NCBI): domain Eukaryota; kingdom Metazoa; phylum Mollusca; class Gastropoda; order Nudibranchia; family Aegiretidae; genus Aegires; species Aegires albopunctatus. The sequence goes on along the minus strand of JASKDV010213805.1, from coordinate 306 downwards.
AATAATAATAAAAGAAATTATATTTATTTTCATTTTAAAAAATTTGTATATTCAACTTGATTAATTCAAATCAATGCTTAAAACACTATGGAGCATGTGCTTGGGAAGTAATGCTCGCAAGCAAGGTGCAAGTGCCCTGGAAATAACTTGGGGATACTCTGAGAAGGTAACATTCCTGACATTTAGAAAACATCCATAGCTGCAAGGCCCTTAACACGCAAAGCGCTAAGCATCCCACGGCAGTGCTAAACTAGCCAGCCAGGTAGGCCGGTGGACACAAGTACCCTGGCGCTTTGACTTGCCTGG
>JASKDV010213794.1:0-10171 GCA_032466395.1 Aegires albopunctatus | reverse complement strand
AATGATGATAATAATAATAATGATAATAATAATAATAATGATAATAATAATAATAATAATAATAATAATAATAATAAAAATAATAATGATGATGATGATGATGATGATGATGAAGATGATGATAAAGATAATAATAACTGTTAAGGAAAATGTCAATGACTAAAGGATTAATCTCAAAGTCCGGAACGATGAAATAAATAATTAATTAGGAAATTAAATACTCTGTTGACGGAAGTAAAACTAATGATTTTAAAATGGGTTTTTTATTGTGGTTTGTTGTAATGTAGATGATAGGGATGGTGCTAGGGAATGCATGGGTGGGCCACTCGGGAGGCAAGGGATGGAGAGGTAACTTTAGAGAAGGTTTAGAGGGGGTTGGGGGTGTTGTTGTTGGTGGTAGGGGTTAGGGAAGGAGAAGATTAGGGGGGTTAGGTTTTTAAGGCTCGGGCTGGATATTGAGACAAAAAGAGAGGAAGTAAGGTGAGTAAGGATCGGGTTGAGATGGAGGTTATCGCGCCGGCCGAAGAAGAAAATGTTGCAATCCCTGATTTAAAATTTCTGCCCTTGTCCTCGGTAGATGCCCATTATCAAGTTGATGACCGGGTTGTGGGTAGTTAGCCGTTTGACAGGCATTCAATGAGGGATTTTCAAGGTTTGCCCGTGGCAACAGGCTCGCCTTAATGATCCCCCTTCACGCCAAAGTAAATTGATTTCTATTGAGGGATGTGTTGAAATGGCGATAAAAATCTTCTGATACGTCACAGATATGGGGCGCCAGTGGAAAAAAAGTGAAAGGGTTATAGAGAGGAGATTCGACACTTCGACAGATGACGAGCTGGAAACAATATCATTGATAGTATGGTTCCAATGATGGTGTTCCTTTTCCTTTCTTCTCGTCTTTGGTTTTCTTATTATATTGATGTTATCGACTGGACAGAGGGAGGCTAGAATAACGGGTTTGATATGATCTGATCTGAGGAGATCGCTAACAAGCTGAAGCAGAGAGAAACAGCTACTAATTTGGTCCTCGCGCCTTAACTTCCTCTTTAGGTGCCATGATATACATATTTTGTAGGCAAAATGAGCGGCTTCATCCTCCTTTCCACGATATAATATAGCGAAAAAAAAATATATATAATTAATGGAATGATAATAATAATAATAATAATAATAATAATAATAATAATAATAATAATAATAATGTTCATAGATGATGATCCATAGCAGAAGTCCCATAGTTTGTTTCGTCGATTCTAATCATTCTAGATCTTCCCTGTTATCGATTAATCCAACATTTTGTATATAAGTGTAGGACATGATTTGTGAGCAAAGGAACAAGTATACGTGTATATAAATAGCTCAACTAGAATAAAGACAAATCAAGATACAGTCGACGCTTCGGTTGAAGAACCTTGTCAATAAATAAATAAATAAATAAATAAATGAACAAACAAAGAATTACAAATCTAAATGAAATCAGATACACTTAGCCTAGACTAGGAGAATCCATCATAGCGACTAATGGGGGTAGAACTTGGAACTACTGTAACGGTTTCCTTCGATAATCAGCTCAGAAATAATAACATAATTTATATTAATAACTTATAAATAACGACATAATTAATGAATAATAACACGGGAATATAAATAAATATATAATATCATACGAGAGTAAAAAGCATAGCCTTGATTGTAATGCAAAAAAGTCCAAAATCGTGCAACTTTTTTGGACTGTATTGCCTGTGACTTTGATGATAATATTAACTAATTTTTTATCTCTCAGAATCTCAGAACCTCATAATAATATAATCACTGTAACGTCAAAAAGACAAAAGGGTACCGATAGGGTTTCAAACTCTGGATTTATTATCTTGTTATCTGTAAACGTTTACAGATTTCTTTTGGTCAATAAGCTATCTAACCCAAAATATCAACATCCCCCCCAAAAAAAAACAACAAAAACAAAAAAAACAACAAAAAACCAAAAAAAAAAACCCCAACAACAACAAAAAACAACAAAAAACAGAACAAAAAAACAACAACAATAATGATAATTCTAAGGTAATAAGTAGGAGGAATAATCACAAATCATTAAAAATTAGGTAGAAAAATAGAATGTGACCGCCTCTCCAGCCCCTATCCTCGACCCTAAAAAGATAATAAAGGAAAGGAAAATATTAAAACCTTGAAGAATATGAGATCTAGATCTAGGTAAGTTATATGATTATATTGAAAACCACGCAAGACGTTTAGATGCAACTTAAACATCTGGTGAGATTAACTGAAAATGTGAAAACATAATTACTCAAATTGACGATTTGAACCGGAAATAGCGGACCTGATAGAAATAGAACCCTGCTACTCACTGCTAGTAATAAAGATAAACACATCTTTCCACACTCCACCAGGTGAAAAGAGTACAGCTTGAAAATATTATGAGGATAAAACCTGTGACAACCTTATTATCTAGCTGCCGTTTGGTTCAGATTATAATGTCGTAACATCATTTCCGTTTCAAGCCAACAAAAAATGGGACATGCTTTAGCTACATAGACCATTGTTCTTTTCTTCTCTTTCACGTTCTACATTTTCGTTTTGCGTGTAAGCCCAACTTAAAGTGGCCAGGTAGTTCAAGATCTTTTAAAATTACCACTATCACTGGCTGAACTAGATGGAGATCTATCATTCTAAAGATGGGTGAAGCCTGATAGTTATTGTTCCGAAGACAAAATTGCTCGTCACTCCGTTTCCCACGCCTATCTACCTCTCGAATTCAATGACCGGTAATAATAGGCTTTTTTCAGGGCGTCTCGCAAGCACTATCGAAATTGGGGAAGTCAAAATACCACACCATCACATCTAGAGCATTGTTTCCTTAAATGCATCCTTCAGTCTCGGGCTTGCCACGTTCTTAGCGTGTTATCCGTGTCAAGAGCAGCGATGCAAACACGAACATCCTTCTTGAGTTAAGACAGCCAAATAGAAACAGACAAAACATAATATTCCTTATTGAATGGCTTTTCTGCAATAATAAGACATGATACATATAGGATGGATAAGATAGAGGGACTTTGAAGAACTGAAGAAGAGTAAACTTTGTAAACTATGATATTGTTATATATTATTATGTACTAAAATCTTTTAAAGTTTGTTTTATCATTCAATGAATTATTCAACTCATTGGTCTTTCCATTTAGATACCAAATATACGGATATAGAGATTCAATTCCAATTTTAAATTCTTTGAAACATGAAAAAAAAGAGATCTAGGTCTATATTTTATATTGAGATCTATGACAAAACATGAAAATAATACAAAATATGAACAACACCAAATCGAAAATTCAAAAGACCAATAGCCTACTGGGGGCTCCCCAGGGATGTATACTTTCTCCCATACTTTATACAATTTATACAAATGATTTTCAAAGTGATGATTTTCAAAACAATTTAATAAAATTTGGTGACGATTCGTCAATTACTGGTCTGATCTGTGTTCAAGAGGATAATTACTTTAAAGAAATCGACAACTTTGTTAAGTGGTGTCACGCCAACTTTTTGAAAATAAATGTTTCCAAAACTGAAGAAATGATTTTTGACTTTAGGAGAGAACGAACCCAGCTAAAGCCTTTGATGATAAAAGAAGAGACAGTAGATACCGTACAGTCAAATAAATATCTAGGGTTGACTATCGATGACAAACTAAACGTATATGCATGTAAACAATATCATCAAAAAAATCAACAAAATAATGTATCATCTTAGAAAATTATAATCCTTCAAAGTCCACAAGGAAATTGTGGATATTATTTTAAAGTGCAAGTATCAAAAGTTTAATTCTTTTCGGCAAAAATTGTTTTGGATGCAATTTACATAAAACCCAAATAAACAAATTCGACAAAATTATGAAAAGGGCAGCAAATATTAGTATTACAGACGACGCCCCATTATTGTTTCAAAATTTGCTGAACCAACAGGCAAAATACAAAGCTAAGAGAATACAAAATGACAAGAACCATCCTCTATTATAAAGAATACAGAATATCAGGAAGAAGTGGTCGGCTCCTCTCATTGAAATCAAAAACCGAGAGGTTCACAAATGCTTTTGTTTCCATTTCAGTGAGACTTCTAAATGGATAAAAAATATCAATAATTTTGAACTTCCCAAACGACTGAAATTGGCAATGGCGAACAGGAAAATAATGCTAATGGCTAATGGTAATGAAAATGATGGTGATAGTATTAATGATAATGTTGATGATAATATGAATTCTAAGAATACATAAACAATTGTATTCCTAGTTGATAATATTTCCATTGGTATTATTTAATGAATGATTGTCAAATTTTTATATTTTTATGATATTATTATTGTTATGTATTACGTAATCTAACATTTATTGTTTTTCCTATACACATTGTATTGTAATGTCATACAGCATTGGATGTGAATGTGCATGGGAATATGAGCGAGTGGGTGTATGCCTGTGGTTTTTTATAAACATGATCATGAAACAATAATTTCTTGTCAAAACGAGATAGTCAAGATTCTGATTCTCATTACTTGTGCGTCCACCTGAGTACATGTATCGCTTTGGTCCACACCAGATTAAGATTCGCCGAATATTACGAATGAGCCAATCACGGTGTGAAATTTGCTCAGACTGCACAGTGCACACTGTGATTGACTTGTAGATATTGTTCGCCGAATATTGTTCTGGTTTGGACGCATCATAACAAACCACACTGAAAATCTCACTTGGCTACGTTGTACAAAGAAGCAAATCAGCACTTACAGTTTCTGCAGATACTGAGCTTTTGTAATAATAAGAAGTGAACTTCTCAATACATCGTATACTGCCACCATTCACGTATTGACACTAATCTGGATTAACGTTTTCGAGAGATGAAGTACATTAATTTGTCATGGAGAATCTACATAATATATTACTAATCAATATATTTGAGCAAGCCCGACGACAGAAAAGTAACCAATGTGGTTGGTCGATCAGAAATTATCAGGAATAACATTCTTTGTTCGTCAGAATTTCAGAAACAAAAGCAAGAAAAATGGAAATGAAAATATGGTCATTTCTCATATAAGTCAGAGGTTGTAGCAGGCGCATTGGATTAAACAATTGCACCGAATTTTTATTTTCCTTATTTGATTAAATTTTCGCCTCTTGGCTATGGCTTTCGATATCTTTTGGGCAAGAATGACTTTATTATTATGATATCAGCGAGAACCATTATGATCTCAGGGTATTGATGAAAAGTTTGCTTTAAAATATGTTCAATTACAGTGTCGTCGCCCTCATAAATATTTTTGATACAAAGAGACAACCATTTTATTCGCGAGTATTGGTTTCTACGTTTCTACACAAATGACGTCATTGCAGAGGTCAATCTAAATCGAAAACAGTCTAGCGACTAATTTCAATGCACGAAATAAACAACACAATTTCAACTATTCTGACATTGACATCTAAAAGGGTCTGACTAATTTCAATGCGCAAAGCGAGTTATTTTTTCCGTATAATTCTATGGTCTTGGTCCGACAAGTGGCGTAAGGCTATTGCTTATAAACATCCTCCAGATTTAGTTTCACTTTCAACGATTAGATCTGGATATAAAACAAAAAACAAAAACAAAACAAAAAAGTCCTTCAACTAATTTCAATGAACGAACCAAGTTATTTTATCTTGGTCTTGGCAAGTGAGCAATTCAAAATTATCTGTTTATCTACATAGTTAAACATAGACATAGATCTAGATCTAAAATGACGGGCCCATTGGAAACGGTACCGTACCTTAAAACCATTTAATTTTTTTTGGTCCAATTCAAACATTAAAAACAAAAACAAAACAAAAACAAACAAAAACAACCAATGAAAACAATTATTAAATGGCACTGTACATGTTTTAGCCAAAAAATGTATATCTAAACATTGATATTTCAACTCTATAGACCTGATACGGTGCTTTAAACTATGTACTGATTAGTTTGAATTAGATAGACATTGTCATAATTCCCAAATGACTCCAAGGTATTTTTTTTTTTCTCTTCTACTAAGCCCTTCAAATGGTCCTTTGATTAATTTTAATGCACGAACCGAGATATTTACTTTCTCTTATATTCATTGACAAAATGTGTATCATCATTTCTAAAGCCGTATATTTGCATTGATTGTAAATATCCTTCAGATTTTATAACATGTTCAGCTTCAGCACTTCTAGCCATGACTAAATTCTATTAAATTATCTTTTACCTTGCAATCCATGATTGATAAATGGATCTACTCAGCACTCCTAGCCATGACTAAATTCTAATAAATTATCTTTCAGTTGCCATCAGTGGTGTCAGGTGACGGGGGACTTCGGGGCTTCAGCCCCACCCCAAAATTCTACTGTGCTTTATTTAAGACTCTTATTGTAAACTCTTCTTTATCTTTTTTATCTTTTATTCAATTAGCCCCAGTCTCAGCTTAATCCACCTGACGCCACTGGTTACTATCCACCTTTATCTTTATATTTCAAGGACTTTATACGAATCTAATTCATTCAACTGGCTTACAATTATGTTTTGGGACTTAATTAATCATTTTAATACATGTTCAGCTCAATAAAGAGTATTATTGTTATTAGGATCGCTGAAGGCGAAGCCTTATCAGGTATGATCAAAATTTTACAAGTTTTACGAGAAAGGCGCAATTTTAACCATCTTGAGAAATGATCGCTATTTCTTGCAATGGACGCTCGATCAGCATGATGTTTTGAGGTTATAATTTTTCCGAATGGCTATAAAAGAGAGTGCTTAGTTTCATCAGTAACTGTATAGTACGCGTTTGAGAGAGAGAGAGAGAGAGAGAGAGAGAGAGAGAGAGAGAGAGAGAGAGAGGGGGGGGGGGGTGGAGTGAGTTTTTGGGGTTTATGTACATGTAGCTTTTTTGGTCTGGGTCTTTCCTTCCTAGATCTATCCTGCTCACAATCCACTCCACCCGAGTTCTCAGATGAAGATGAATGGAGAAGTGCCAAGCTTGTTATCTTCGCAAACTGGTCTTACAGTTACAGGGCTAGGTTTAGAAAATATATCAAGATTGAGTCTTGTCCAGTCCAGTGACATAATCTAATTATCATGGAACTAGATGTCTACTTAGCATGTTTCGCACTTAATCCAAAGAGCTATCATCTTAACACTGTGCTTGCCTTGCGGCAAGGCATCATGACTTGAATTTTATATTGGCAAACATGACTTCTTTGGACCTTGACCTTTGAACTTGAACCAATGTCCTATAATATGGCTAGGATTTTTTCATGTTTCAGGTGGCCACCCCTTAACCCAGGCCACAGAAAGGCACAGATTCGCCTCGACATGTAGCTAGTTTGTGATTTAGTCGAAGGACTAGATCTACCTGTAAGTCCATGACCCATATTTCCATAAAGAATTTCTTTTTATCAGACACGACCCTCTTCGCCGGTGTCGTCTTCTCGCTGTTTAGGTTGGCTTAGCCCAACAATGTTAGTCTTTTTACTTTTCAAACTTATTCACCTGTTTTACATTTTTTTATTCACTCAGCTTTCTTATGACCTAGATCTAGGACCTTTACATCGGCAAGTAAAAACAAATAACCCAAATTAAAACTTTCAAAAAAACATCAATAATAAAGATTTCTATTCCTGCATTCCCGTCGTAATCATACATGTATTATTATTGGTCAAATCAGTTCATGATGAAGGTCACTAGATTGTTCCAAAACTGCTGGCACTGCACGGAGTTGATAGCATTGAAAACAGCTGACAGAAGCCCAAAAGGCTAAAGGCCAAGGACTGCTGTTTCATGTCAAACAGAAGCCAGAAAGAAGATTTATCTATCAACTTTAAAATTGTAACTGTAAGCATAGAGAAACTCAGATCTAGAGGCATATCATTAGATCTAAAAAGAGATCAAATCGTAATCTAGATAGATCTAGATCTAAATCAGATCTATAGAGATCTAAATTTATCGTGTCAAACTGTAACCTGCAAAAATTTATTCTCAAATTATGGAATTCGATTTCTTCGCCTAGAAGCTAGAGATAATTCTAGATCTAGATATATATCTAGATCTAGATCTAGATCTAGATCAAGATCTTAACAGGAAAAAAAAAGGTAGGCATCTGAAAAATGAAAAAAAACAACAACAACCAAACATTCTTTCAGACTAAAATGTTGTCTTAAAGTAAAAACAGATGGTCATCTTGTCAAGAAATCAAATAATGATGTTTGATGTATATTGTTAGGAACCATATTGTTATTAGATCTAGATCTAGATCTAGATCTAGATTCTAGATATCTAGATCTAGATCTAAATGAGTCCTTGCCTCCCCTATGTGCTTTGCTACATTGTATTGAATGACATAATCTGGCTTGGTAACCTCTTTCAAGCTTTGCACACATGCATAAAACGTAACCACAGTTTTACCTGGCTTTCATTTTATTATTTTGAAATGGCAACCGCTCGATTTTGCCACGCTTACTCTTACTTTGTTTTATTCTTCTTCTGACTGTTGATTCAATTAGACTGTGTAGGCCATAGGCCTAGATTCTAGATTTATCTATATGTTATGTTTTATCTTTCTCAAATTCCAGGATTAGATATTTGATACCTACAGTTGTGTTACACAATATGCATCATGAACAAATTAATTATGATGTGTCAATGGGAGAAAGAGAGTTAATGCTGGAAAAAATTGTGGTATCTGGCAAAGTTTGATTTAATAAAGAACGGATAGTAAACACCTCTGAGAGGTGTTACAGAGGCAAAGCATTGTGGTTGAGTTTAAATTGTCTTTCCTCTGCAGCTAAAAGTTAATGTTATGTTGAGGACTATGACAAGATACACTCTTCTTGCTCGATTTAAGTAAAGTTAGCTAATACATAAGTAAATTTTTAACGTCTCCTTTCTGAGTCCCTTATAAAGACCTCAAAAACACCATCTATTTTAATCCTTTTTAAACATCTTATAATTCTATTAAATGGAATGCAATAGTAAGTATCATCAAAAGCATGTATAATTTTTGCTTTGCTTCCTTGAAGAAATTTAAGAACTTTTTTCCCGCATTTTTAAAAATGATTATAACTATATTAACGATATAGATAAAGTGGTTAGTAATCTGTATCTTTGGTGAACAACGGAAGTGGAATGAACTATAGTCGCAGCGGTAGTAGCAACAGGAGGAGGAGGAGGGATAAGATTACTAGAATTGTTTTAACCAAAAGTGATTGTAATAATGATAATGAAATTAATGTCAATGATACTGATAACATTTAATGATAATGATAAAAAGAAATCATTTGGTGTTCAAACCCATTATCATATCAATTCTCATAAAGAAGCACTTTACAACCAAACTAATATTTTGTTAAAAATATGTGGTTTTTATCATCTTTTTATTGCTCTTGAAAACATTACTGTTCCATTTTTTATGTGCTCAAAGACTTTGTCATTATTTTATAACAGATTGTCGGATTTCAAAGAGACTAAATCGGCTTTGCTTAATTTTGTGATTGGATTGTAAATTTTTCTACCAAGATGAAGCCATCATCCAGCCTTAAGAATCTCCTTTATGTGGCTGGCAATCAGTGTCTTCGATCCCCAAATTTACTACATGGCAGCTTCCTCCCAAGTTTATCATCGGCTTTTAAGGACTTTGAAATACGACACTACAACAGTTTCTCAGCTTCATCCCCTGTTATAACACCATCCTCCTCACCTAGCAAAAGTGGAGTGACGGGTGTTGAGTCGTCAACTACCAAAGGACAGTTTCAGCGTAAACAACGTATACAATTGTCGACAAAGCCCTTAGGAATCCAATCATATGTTAGAGGGATCAGCATTTCTAAGAAGTCCACATCAGGTCCTACTTCTACCCATCCTGCTCTACCTCAGGTACAGAATTTCCTTTTCTTGCTGATGTTTGTTGATCTCCAAATTGTAGTAACCATTGCCCCTCTCCCTTTTCCTCCCTATACATATATATATTAACCCAACGTAAACCATCATTGAACTACAGAAGAGAAATATATTCTTCTTGCCGACATCATAAGAAACATCAGTTGAAAAATATCACCACCTGAGGAGTGTCTATAGACACGAAACTTTAAAGTTGTGGTTCAATCTATATTGATCTAAG
>JASKDV010213793.1:0-19279 GCA_032466395.1 Aegires albopunctatus | reverse complement strand
TATTATTATTATTATTATTATTATTATTATTATTATTATTATTATTATTATTATTATTATTATCCTCATTATTATTATTATTATTATTATTATTATTATTATTATTATTATTACTTTTATTATTATTATTATTATTATTGTTATTACTTTTATTATTATTATTATTATTATTTATTTATTTATTTTGATTTTTTTTAAATAATGAAATGTTATGGTGTATTCCAAGAAAACAGCTTGAACAATATTGCTCAGGTGAGAATAGGGGTAATTTGTCTATCCGAAAAATAAAAACCAGATTATTTTCATTGTTAAATTCTTGTGTGGCATCGTGGTCTAGTGGTAGACATTTGGGTTGGTGACCGAGAGGTCCCAGGTTCGAATCCCAGTTGGCCACAAGGTTGAGTCCTTGGGAAAGACTCTTTACATGCATTTCCTCTTCGTACCCAGATGGCTATGGGTAGAGTGTTTGGTTGTTGTTTTTTTCTTATAAGTTTGCTAGAGTGAAGCGACTTTCATCGGGTCGCTTCTCTGTGAGAAACTCTGTAAAGCGCATTGAGGACATTTAGTGTGAAAGCACTACATGAATATAACAACGCTCTTTACTTTGCTATTTTAAATGTCTTTACAATTATTAATCTACAGAGCCCCCAGAACCTCCGTCCCGTGTGAAATTGGAGGTTGCCAGCAATACGTCTCTTTTGGTGACCTTTGATGAACCTCAAAGCCACAATGGAGCCGTGGTCACACGGTATAGAAGTAAGTTCTTGTTTACATCTTCGTTGTCATGGTTACAATACTACCTCATTACTATACATTTTTCCTCTTTTTTCATTTTTTTAGAGAGGGATTTTTTCACTGGGATATAATTATTATTTAATTAAGGAGTAGGATTAATGAGCTAATCTACGTCGTTGGCAAAGTAAATTATTAATAGTCAACCCAAGGTTTGTAGTTGGGGATCGTTTGACTTCACTTTGGTAGAGCTGCATGGTACGCCGAGCCTCTCCTAGTCGACCAAGAACCGGCCGTTTGCTAATCTTGAGACTCCCCGATGGCGCTGCATGTGAGTGAGCCATCGGGTTCGCAGCGACTAGACCTAATAATAATAATATTTGACCTAGATACCATACCCAACCGGAGTGCAATGGAAGGGCTTTAACCGAGGGAATAAACAAAAATAATGAACAGATCTATTTGAATTAATGAAGTGAATCTAGATCTATATTATGAATATTATTATTGTTTAAACAAATACAGTATGAAATGAAAATAATAATATAGATCTAGATCTAGATCTAGCTAAATTACATAATATATTGATAGATTAGATGTAGGTTGGGAATATCGTAGAAAGTTAAATTTAGAATCTAATGATGTTTTTTCTTCACAGTTGAATGGAGTTCTTATGAAAACTTTTCTCCCCTTTCCGGAGAGGTCGTGGTGGAAGATTTGTCTCGTTTGGAGTTTGAAATCCAGAATTTGCCCAAGGGACAGCACTACTACGTCCGTGTGTCTGCTTGGAATGTCAAGGGTTATGGTTCTTACTCAACCAGTGTTCCGCCGTCTGCTGCTCCCTCGAGTAGGTTGCTTTGTTTGTTTATTCTGTTGTTTTGTTGTTGTTGGGTTATTATGATTTTTTTGTAGTTGTTCTTGTTTGTTTTGGGGTTTTTTGCGTGCCTTTTTTGTGTTTTGTTTGTTTGTATTTATTTGCTTTGTTTTCATTCCACAATTTATTATTTGTGGGGTTGCAAATGATGTTTGGTTTCATTTCAGATGTTTTATCCGATCATTCTATCTAGAAATCTAGATTTTTTTTTCAAAATGCTGTGGTGACTGCTGGTGTTAAGATTGGTTTGTTTGTTTTTCTTGGTATTTCCAGGTTAATTTTTTGTTTGTTTGTTGTTGTTTTTTTAACCTGTTTTTGTTGTTTTTGGGGGGTTTTTTGCAAGAGAGGGGAGGAGGAGGGCGTTCTTTGCATTTATTTTTTTTCAGCTCAATAATTTTCATATTTCATCTTACTTTCGAATGACCTCTGTCATCATCAACATCAATATCACTATCACCCTGAGCCTCATCAAGATCATCACCATCTTCATTCATTCCCATTTATCATCCTTACCATCACCATTATCTTCATTATCATTACCATTACTTTCATCATCATCAACAACATCATTATCATATTTCTGTTATCATCATTGCCTTGTCTGTGCTGTTACAGGTTGGAGAGAATTAGAGGGCGTCCCGTCCAGACTTGAAGGAAGACTTTCATCCCTACACGCATTGTTTCACCAAATCAAAAGGTCACGACCTCCTGAAGCCTCTGAAATGAAAGGTGACAAATAGCCTAGTGATTCATTTAAATAAAGTCTACATTGCTGGTACCCTTGTAATTGGGAGTTTTGCAGTTTAATAATTTGTGATTAAAAAGAAAATTTTGCTTAGCTTTACACCAAGAAAAGAATGAACAGGGTTAATTATAGGTAGACAAACACAGCCACATACACCTACACACACAGAATGTTAATTCTTTATAGATATAAAGTCTGAAATATAATTAATTATCAAATAAAAATCCATGATCTTATATGAAACAATCTATAAAGTTTGGTAATAAAAATGGGATAAGTAAAGCTATCCTTGCTCTTAGTCACTTCTTAGAGTGCACAGGAAGGGCACCAAAAGATTTATTGTGTCTGTACAGTAAGGTGCCAGGAAAATGATAATAAAATGATAGCTGTTCTGTTGGCGACACATTAGGGAATTAGAGGTAATAAAGGGAGATGAAAAGATGGCTGGCATGGATGAGAAAGTGACGTAAAGTCCCTCGGCCTCAGCTGTCAACCCATCTCTATCTTTTCATGTTTAGTATAATTGTATGGAGAGATTATTATTACTATTATTACTCTTATTATTATTATTATTATTATTATTATTATTATTATTATTATTATTATTATTATCAATATTTTTGTTTTTATTATTAGTAGTAGTAGTAGTAGTAGAATAGAAGTGGTGGTAATGGTAGAAGTAGTAGTAGTATCATCATTATTATTATAAGTAGTAGTAGTAGTAGTAGTAGAAGTAGTTGTAGTATAATTATTATTATTATTTTTATCATTATTCTTATTCTTATTCTTATTATTATTATTATTATTATTATTATTGCTCTTATTAACCTCATTCAATTTACTTATCCAGCCAATCTAAAATCTCTTTCTCTTCAGATATCTTGAATCGTGGAAAGGAATCACCGATGCAAAAGAAAAGAGTCAGCATAAAAAATCTTTTTGTCTCAGCACCAAAATTTCAAAAGACTGTTAAAAGGTAAAGTCACAATATGAAATACTTCGATTAACATAATGTTTAATTTTTTTTTTATATCCCTGGTGTATTGACAGTAATACTCAACCTTGTTTTGCTAGTTTATTAGAAGAAGAAGAAAAAGAAGAAGAAGAAGAAAAAATGAGATTTTAGTTTCTTATCTCCTAGAGATTCGTTAATTATGGATAGATCTATCTTGACCTGGATTGATAGGTATTGTGTCGTTTTTTCATCAAATTACAGCAAAAATTGTGTTATATGATCTAATAGTTCATTACATCACTTTTGATTTTCTGAAATGTCCACTAGGTGATATACAATATAAATGTTTGATTTACTTACTGGTTTGTTTGTTTTTTTATAAGAGGTAGTTTTTAGGCTATATAATGAAGCCACAGAATAATGAGGTAATAAAATTTGCATTAATTTTAAATATTTTATTTTATAATCGCTATATTACATAAGATAATATTTCTTTGATTTTAGAACTGTGTGATCTAGGGGTGATTTAAATTTAAGTGAAAAATGCCTCAAGCTGGGTTATTAAATATTATTGGACGATGAATTGCTTATTGTATTATCTATAAATATATAAGTCCATTGGTTTCATTTGGTTTTATTTTATATCAATTACTGATCCAGGGGATTTTAAGTTTAATTAATCTATTTAGTGCTTAGTCTGAATGAACCTGAGCTGTTAGTTTATACTGGTATGTTGTTTTATCAATCAGAGCTTATCGGGTTAGTTGATCATGCCTGTCTAGTTTCTTGTTATCCTTACAGTTTCGTCTCTCTAATCCGACTTCTGTAATCTGAATCCCTCTGTAATCCCAATTTGTTTTTATTATTTCTTAGTATTCTCTAATACAGAAAATTCTGTAATCCAAACAAATTGCCAGGAACGGAGGTGTTTGTATTAGAGAGACCAGAATGCGTATTTCTAAAGGTTTAGATCTGTAAATTACTAGATCTAGTAGCTCTTGTATATATGATTTTTCTTCTGACTTTTTAAAAAAAAATTTTAAATTATTTCCAGAGGGTTATACCTGGGCTGTTTGCTGTACAGCGAAGATAGAGTCCTAGTCACATCAGAAGACCAGATACCGATAGTTGAAGTGGATGAAACTTTTTCTGGATTGAGTTTTCAAAACGATCTCTATTGGCTCCTTAAGGTAAGATTCGCTCTTGTTTTGCATTTTAATCTTTATAAAATATTTGGAAGGATAAAAGGATAAAGACTAACTGTGATTGTGCGTTATTGAGCTGTCTTGGTTTTGTTTGTTCGTTGTTGTTGTTTTATTTTGTGGGGTTGTTTTTTTCTTTGTTTTTTGTTGTGTTTATAGATTTATATTTCTATGGATACATTCATTTGTTAGTTTAATTCGTTCTGTTGCTGTCATTGTTTTTTTATTTTTGTCCTGAAATTAATCCTGATGTTGATCTATTTAGTTTACAAACCAGTTATCCCATAGGTCTATCATAGATTATTATTCGGATAACCATGACACGCTTCAATAGTTTTTGTCTTTTTCAGCACAATATAGCTGTACTTGCTATTTATATATTGACTAGGAATCAAAGTATTCTCCAAAACATAACTACAGTCTGATCTCTCTCATCGGGACTTCTGTAATCCGAATCTCTCTGTAAACCGAACCATTTTCTGGAAACGGATTTCGTTTTTATTATTTCTTAGTATTCCCTTATCCTGAAAATTTGGTAATCCGAAGAAATTGCCGGGAACGGGGTTGTTCGGATTAGAGAGACCAGACCGTATTTTCATTTTCAATACCAGTACCACTTTTTTATCGTTATTCTGTTCTTACTCTTCAGGTTGCATGCATGTGGGATGACGTGAAAGTGTTGAAACAGGACATGGAGAAAACCAATAGCGCCAGTTCTACATTACGATGTAAACTTCTTCAGGCCATCTCCTCCCTTCAGGTACCAGTCCTATCATTTACAATTGTTCTTTTAAATTTGAAATTAATTGGATTTGTTTATTAATGTGTTTTTATTAATTTGTTTTTAGATTTGTCATCGAGTTTGAGGCTTTCTTTCTTTTTTCTCTTTTTTTGTTTTTGGTCTTATTTTCTTTTTCTTTCTTATTGTTTGCAGGATTTTGATTTTGATTTTGTCAGTTTGAGGGAATATTGTCTTGATTTGAATTTGTTTGGATTTGCGGAGGGTGGTTTGTTTTTTGTTTTGTTTTGTTGTTGTTGTTTTTTTTGGGGGGGGGGTACTCTTGAATGAAGCTCTTGTTGCTGGCCTTGGTGAAGGGTAACATCACTGTTAAATATAAAGTGTTTCCCATACTCATTACTGAGCGTAGAGGAAATCAGGAGTACGAGTCCCAATTTGTAAAGGCATACGGCTTTGTGTGGTAGTTTGCCATTTTGGAGCACATAATTCATTAAATGAAATATTATTAAGCTGTCAAAAAGTTCCGTAAAAAAAGACTGGATAGTTTAATATTGTATGAAACCTGATGCCACATTTTTCATCATGGTGTATCCTGTGATTTATACCAACAACATCCCTGTTGTCATTGAATTTATTTCACATGTTTCATCATGGTGTATCCTGTGATTTATACCAACAACATCCTTCTTGTCATTGAATATATTTCACATGTTTCATCATGGTGTATCCTGTGATTTATACCAACAACATCCCTGTTTGTCATTGAATTTATTTCACATGTTTCATCATGGTGTATCCTGTGATTTATACCAACAACATCCCTCTTGTCATTGAATTTATTTCAGTCTGGTCTTGGCATCCAGGATCTGGGACAGTTCTACCATTCTCCTATCCGAGACAACAATGGAAGCATTGTGTTCATGGTGGTCAACCACATTCGTGATACCAAAATGGTCACACTAGGGTCAAGCAAATGGGTCACATTGGGGAAACTTGCCAGGCGGCACAGCTTGTCTTCCAGTGACCTTGGAGACGCACAAAGTTTAATTGTCAGCACTATGCCAGTGAGTTTTATTGATTTTCTTTATCCCTTAACTTTGATACCACTTTTGAGCTTTTTGAAATGTTTCCTGTTGCTACGAGTTTCACCTAAGTCAAAGACTGCTTGTTAAGGGTTGACTGTCATATGTTTATTATGTGTTTAAAGTAAATTATTCATTTTTGATGTTTATTAAGCAATTTTGTTGGGCATTATTATTAATAGGGTGAGAAATATTGCTGCAGATTCTACAAATTGGCATTGACTGCAAAAAGAGAACTTGACTCCGCAGTAGGATTTGAAGAAGAAGAAGAAGAAAAAGAAGAAGAAGAGGAGGAGGAGAAGAAGAAGAGGTGAAGGAGGAAGAGGAGGAGGAAGAAGCAGAAGAAGCAATATGAATAAATGTGGTTTGAGATGATATGAGGAAATGGAAGACCAAACATATTTTTTTTCCACTTATGATAGCTATTGATTGACATTAAGTAAAAATATTAATATTAGTATAAAATCATTTCATTCACCTTCACAATTCTGCTTACTATTATTTGATCAACCCTATCCATCCATTCATCCACTCGATCATCCATCCGTCCATCCATTTATCCATTCTAACATTTTCTTTCAACCCTCTTTCCTTCTCTCTCCTCTTCCTCCCCTCCTTTCCACCACCCTTCTTCCTCCCAGGACATCATGTTGTATCATCAAGTCAGCACCAGGTCATTGTCTAAGGGTCTGTATTTGGGGTACGTCAAACTGCAGGCATCTGTTGACGACTTACGCGTGATGGTACCCAACAAGACGCCCAGTTGTATTCCTCACATCAAAATTAGAGACTGTCCCAATGTGTCCAGGTTGGCAAATATATTAAGGCCAGAAATTAAAGTCTATTAAGGCCAGAAATTAAAATCTTTTAAGACTAGAAATTAAAATATATTAAGGCCAGAAATTAGAATTTATCAAAGCCAAAAATTAAAATTTATCAAAGCTAAAAATGTGACTTTATCAAAGCTAAAAATGTAAATTTATCAAAACTAAAAATGTAAATTTATCAAAACTAAAAATATAAATTTATCAAAGCTAAAAATGTAAATTTATCAAAACTAAAAATGTAAATTTATCAAAACTAAAAATGTAAATTTATCAAAGCTAGAGAAAAATTAATACTTTACAAAACCAAACGCCATTACATTTATATTTCATCCAGTCAATATTGATTTTAAGATTTTATTTTCCATGAAATTTTTCAAGAACGTTAATTTCATTTCACAGAGAGGAATGGACGTGGTTGCGTGAAGCTGAAATCAACAAATTATCTTCCAATCAAAAATGTTGTCAGCAGCATTTCTACAAGTTGATCGGTGACGCCTCCAAGAAACTCTTTACTCAATTAGGTATGTGATTTCATTATTATATTAAGTAGTCATGTGATTTCATTATTACTATTAGGTAGTCATGTGATTTCATTATTATATTAAGTGGTCATGTGATTTCATTATTACTATTAGGTATTCATGTGATTTCATTATTACTATTAGGTAATGTGATTTCATTATCACTATTAGGTAGTCATGTGATTTCATTATTACTATTACGATCAGATTGTGGAATAAATTGAATCAGATTCTAGAAGTAGTGAAAGCATTAATAGTCTTAATGCAGGAAACATGAAATACTTAGATTTGCATACTTAAATTCAAACATTTCAATTTTTGTATTTTGTTTTATAATTATTATTTTCCCGGCGTATTGACAGAAATACTCAACCTTGTTGAGATTTGTCAATTTATTTGAAGAAGAAAAAGAGCATTAAATTACAATACATTTTTAGTGATATCCTAAGTAATAATGCTCTATAAGTGAACTTATTATGAAGTTATTTTCCTCCTTGTTGGAGATCTGAGGGTTTGTCACAAGTTATAACTTTGATGAAACGATATTTTTTTTAAATATTATTTTTAGGTTTCTTGCATTATTTGTTGGGTTTTTTGGTTGTTGGTTTTTTATTTATTAAACCTGTTACTTCTAGGACAGGGATCTCAAAATTCCCCCATGATGCATTGTTTTATGTATAAAAAATTATAAATTAATTTAACTCTAGATCAGCAGTAAAACCATTATAGCATGACTGAAAGAAAACAGTGACTGCTGAAGTTCTGATTAAAGCCTTTTGGAAAGTCTATCTAAGTCTTAAGGATTAATGATAAAAGCCTTTTGTAAAATCTATCTAAGTCTTAAGGATTAATGATTAAAGCCTTTTGGAAAATCTATCCAAGTCTTAAGGATTAATGATTCAAGCCTATTGGAAAGTCTATCAAAGTCTTAAAGATTATTGATTAAAGCCTTATGGAAAGTCTATCTAAGTCTTAAGGATTAATGATTAAAGCCTTATGGAAAGTCTATCCAAGCCTTAAAGATTAATGATTAAAGCCTTTTGGAAAGTCTATCTAAGTCTTAAGGATTAATGATTACAGCCTTATGGAAAGTCTATCTAAGTCTTAATGATTAATGATTAAAGAATTTTGGAAAGTCTATCTAAATCTTAAGGATTAATGATTCAAGCCTTTTGGAAAGTCTATCTAAGTCTTAAGGATTAATGATTAAAGCCTTTTGGAAAGTCTATATATATATCTAAGTCTTAAGGATTAATGATTAAAGCCTTTTGGAAAGTTTATCTAAGTCTTAAGGATTAATGATTAAAGCCTTTTGGAAAGTCTATCTAAGTCTTAAGGATTAATGATTAAAGCCTTTTGGAAAGTCTATCTAAGTCTTAAGGATTAATGATTCAAGACTTTTGGAAAGTCTATCTAAGTCTTAAGGATTACTGATTAAAGCCTTATGGAAAGTCTATCTAAGGATTAATTAAATAAAGTTTGTTTATAGTATTATGTTGTTATTGTTTTTGTTATGGTTTTTATAATTTTCATCATTGTAACGAAATTGCTCATAATGGTTACTTTACATGTCTTTATTTGGCCCTCAGAGAAATTTGAGTATGAGACCTCTGTTCTAGGATATGCAACCCATTTGACTTTATTCAAAATCACACCATATTGCTTTCTTACCTTTATCCAATCAGATCTTCCAGAGACAAGCATCAGTTCACACCGTATTTATGACGTTGAAGTTCTGGAACTTTCTCCATCTGTCAGCATGATCCTCATCCTCCCGTCCATGGAGGATATATGCATCGTGCCTGGCAACTGTGATGTTTTGGCCAAAAGAGTTAACTACACCTTTCTACCTGTCCACGTCTTTGAATCAAGTAAGACTAATCATTATTGTAATTGTTATTATTGTCAATATTATATTATTATTATCATTATTATTATTATTATTATTATTATTATTGTTGTTATTATTATTATTATTATTATTATTGTTGTTATTATGATTATTATTATTATTATTATTTATTTTTTTTTCATTATTATTATTATTATTATTATTATTATTATTATTATTATTATTATTGTAATATTGTTGTTCCTACATTTGTTGGTATATTTAATCACAATTTGCAACAACATGAAAATGATAAATTGCTTTAGTCAATGTTTTTCTCATAATTTTTTTTTTTTTTTTAAGTTTCACTCAAACTTTAATTTATTCTTTTCAATAGATTTGTTTTAGAAATCAAATTTGCAATTAAGATATTCATTGTGGTCCAAACGGTATGTCTGAAAAAGAAAAAACATCTTCACTTTGAATATAATAAATAATTGAGTATGTCTCACCCCTTCCATCTTTCTCTTTTCCCCCAGTCCACATGAATGCATATCTTCCAGAATTCTTCTCCTTGTACTCACAACTTTCAGCGTTTGTGGAAATGGATTCCCTGCTGGCTCAACAGGGACACAGAGAGGTAGACATTGATTTCAAGTTTCTCGTTACAACAGGGGGAGTGGATAGCCCAGTGGTTAAGGCACTCGCCTACAAAGCCAAAGGTCCCTGGTTCAAACCCATGCAGGCTTGAATTTGAAATCCAAATTAGTTTCGGGTTTCTTTTTGGCCCCTTTCCTTAAGTTGCTAGGAAAAAGAGTGCCAAGTCCTATCGGAGACGGACTATAATATTGGAGCTCCACATGTTTATAATATACGCATGTAAAAGAACCCTTGGCCATTTACAATGCAGTCTAGGATAACCCTGATATCACCAAAGTAGTGGACATGGTTTAAAAAAATCTTTACAATATGAGAATGGATTTGTATTATGCTCCTCTGTTGTAGATAAGTGGCACAGTGGCACAACGGTTAAGCCGTTGGATTTACATGCGGAAGGTCGCGGATTCAAATTTCATTTGAGACACCGTGTTTAACTCTTGGGCAAGGTTATTGACACGAAACGCCTACATTTGCAGCGCTGTTCTTAAGGCTGACGCTCTGTGACAGTAAATACCAAAAGACAAATTTCCCTTCTGGGATGGATAAATGGAATTTTTTTATCTTTTCATTTCTTTATAAAATAAGAGCTTATCTTGTGTATATCAGCTTTGATTATGAGAATTGTTCTATAACATTAAATAAGTTAGACCACTTGGTTTTCTTTTAATTATGTTTTTATTCCATCTCATCCCTCAGGCATTTTCATCAGAGGAGATAAGTCGAACCAGAGAGCAGCTTGAAATCACAACACACTTGCAACAAAATCTAGACAGAATATGGAAGTGTTCCAGATGGATACGAGACATAACCACGCACGCACGAAACAAAGAGAAAAAAGTGGGCGTTCAACTTCAACATATTTTGTATAATTCTGCTTCAACGTTCAATGGTGATTCGCCAAATGGCACAGACGGTATTACGATGAAATCACAGTACACCGTGGATAATGGCGTTTCGCACTCGCAATACTCAACTCATGGTGCCAACAATTCGAGATTAAATTTCATAAACGGTGGGAGAGAGAAGCGAATTGCACGTTTCTTTGACCCCAATGAAGAAAATCCTCACAGCGCTGACAGCATTAGCATAGGGGGAAGTAACTCAATGAGAAGCAATTCCGTTTCTTCTGACGCAACACTTTCTACTCACTCCAGCAAATCTCTTCCGGTGACCCCCGTGCAAACTAAATCAACTTCTTTTTCGCATCATGGAAAAATTTCCCCATCGTCGTCTTTATCGTCATTATCAACCACGGCCTCATCCTCGTCATCGTCATCTTCACACCTTACGCCCAACGACTCAAATTGGGGAATCATCAAAGTTCACGCCATGTACGAAACAGGACTTACCAAAAACGTTAATTTGAAACTTCACATCACAGAACAGACGACTTCTCGCGACATTATAAATTTAGTTGTAGGTCATCTTAATACTTTAGCAACTGATAAAAGTAGAAGTATGATTTCCTACCCTGAAGAGCAGCTTCCTCAGTTTTGTGTTTTGCTGCAATGCCAGGGCCAGAGAACTGTTCTTAACGATGATTTCAAACTACTGCAACTACGAGGACATTTACAGAAAACTAGAATTTGTGTGACGCGTCTGGAACCAAGCATATCAGAGTCACAACCAACTAGAGCAGAGAGTAAGAGTAGTAATGTGGAGGAGGATTTTGATTTGATGCACGGTAGAGCGACACTGGTTTAGGTATTCAGAGATGTCACATTTCCGGGAATTCCGGGAATAGAAAAAAGTCTGGGAATGCTACTGGGGTTGTCTCCGGGTCAGAATTTTTTTTTTTTTTTTTTTTTTTTTTCGAAATTCGAGGAAAAATTCGAACTGATTTATGGTAACAGTATTATTTTCTTTAACAATTTTAACCATTTTTCAACCCAGAGGCCTTCTCAGGGCCTCTCTAGAAGGAAAATTAAAGTTCAGGGAATTTGGTTGGGGGGCTGTGACATCTCTGGGTATTGATTAGTATAATTAAAAATATCATTCATGCGTGACGATGTGTCAAAAATGTGATATTAATATTGTTTATCTTTATTCTTTACAAATATGTGATATCAATGGCTATGTTCATGAGAAAAGAAAACCTTGAAATTAAGGTAAACAAACCTTTTAACACATTATATTATAAGAATTAATGTTTTCTTATTCATGCCTGTCATATTTGTTTGATTGTAAGTGCAATACTTGTCGGTAGACACGAAATCTACAAATATCGAAATCCGTTAAACACAGCCATAAATATGAAAAAGAACTTCCAAGCAAAATTGATTTCGTAGAAGAAATTAATTCCTTAAAACATTTCCGATTCATTGCGATATGCAAATTTAAGTAAACATATCCAATGCAATTAATTGATCAATTCTCAAGTTTTAATTTGATGATATTATGGAAGGATTAGCTATATGACTTGATGTTTGATTTTTTTTAATTTACGACCCTTTGTCAATAAACAATTAAGGATGAAACAGAATCAACAAAAGTAACGGAAGAACTAGAAACTCAGATATAGTCAGACATTTAACATCCCTGACTCTAAAAATGATTGCCATATTAATGCATTCCTTCCTTCTTCCCAAGCACTGCAAGATTGCAAAATAAATTGAATCCAGATTTTAGAAGTAGCGAAAGCATTGATACTCTTAAACAAAGGCTACAATATGAAATACTCATAGATCTACATACAGATAGATAACCAACATCGTACTTAACATGAAATACTTCAATTTTAATTTTTTCTGGTGTATTGACAGTAATACTCAACCTTGTTGAGTTTTGTCAGTTTATTTGAAGAATAAGATGAAGAGATAAGCTATAAGGAACAGAGGATCAAATACTTGTCATTATGATAACAGTAGATATGCCAAGAAGATTTTATTTTTTTAATATGAAAAGTTCCCTATACTAATTCGTTAAAGAAAAATTGAATGGAGAACTATAGCACTCTATAATTATTCACTCGTTGTGTAAGCTTGGTTGTTTATTTTTTATTTAAAATTTATTGAACAAATTAAATCTTTTTTAAATCTTGCAAAGAGATGTATTTTCTTTACTTCAATGACTGATTTGAATATACACCATTACAAAGTATAACATTTATCATATCTTTCTACAATGAATGAATCCAATTCATATGGGTTGGCCGAGACTTTCATAAGGTTCTGTAAACTACATTATATTAAGAAATGACAACAGAGGAATACAAATGTTGTTTACTTATAGCTGAAATCTTTATATATCTGAGTCCCTCTCTGTGTCCTTCCTACATGTTCTAGCGGTATGTTGATTAAATGCAATTATTATTATTATTATTATTATTATTATTATTATTATTATTATTATTATTATTTGATATATTATCATCTGATTCTCAAACTTACAATATTTATTGTATTATCCGCCATATCATTATCATTTCATAGAAAAGAAGAAAAATATGAACAAAGAAATTATTATCTTGCCTGAACTTGATAAAAGCATGCGTCATGTGTGATTCATTATTATTAGTTGTAATGGTTCATGTTGAACTTAATCCTTCCATCTCATTACATAATTATGAATTACAAAGAGAAGTGGAAAGTGTATTTTGAAAATTCTACGGAATGGAACTGCCTATTAAAATTTGGAGAAGAAGAAAAAGTTAATGAAGACCATTTTTTTAATGGCGTATCAACAGTTATACTTAACCTAGTTGAGTTTGTCAGTTAATTTGAAGAAGAAGAAGGAGAAGAAGAAGAAAAAGAAGAAGAAGTTATAAAAATTCCAAATCCTTAATCCACCGCTATGGGTTGTAAGGCTTGCTTAAAGAAACAACCCAACCCAAGTGATATCTTTGAATATTCTCATTAAAATGAATTCACAACAAAATCAATTTTTTTTTTTGCTTTTAATTTAAATCATTCTTGTTCAAGTCTTTCACGTATAATTATTATATGTATTGCACATTATATTATATTAAGCTTTATTCAATTTTCTATAAAATTTCAACTTGTGATATATATTTACCATGTATATTCCGAAGAACTTCATATCCCGTGTTTAGAAATGTTAAGGAGAAAGCTGGATTAGTAAAGTATTATATGAGCGTTGTATTACTTTGTTTTATCGTTAAATCAATCCACGATCTGTACAGTAGTTAGACATTTTGTAAATGCCTTTCACTCGAAGTAATGCAAGTAGACACCATCTCCCTGTCTGCAATTAGGGTCATTGAACGTCACGCGATTTGATTGTTGCCATAGCAACGACACTACTGCAAGAACTGCGTTTTCTTTGTCTTTCCATTAATCCAATACTTGTCGTTACGATTTCTTGAATGGCATTTCCTTGTATAAGCTGAAAGAGAGCGGAATGAATGCATTGAAGTTGATGGGATGCTGTTCCTTCTGTGATGCCAGCATGATGAAACTTGTTTTGAAAATTTCAGTGAGGATAAGAATAAAAATAGTCGGCGTGATAAACGATAGCGAACTTTCACACAAAACTGTATGGCTAAAACTTTTGAACTCTATCCCCAAGTTCCCTTCTTTTAGCAATGAGTATGGAAATTGTACTTTCCTTTACCTGAAGAGTGAATGAGGGGAGATAATCATTATTTTGACACCTTTTGTAATTTAACTTATTTCCAATGTAAGAAACCTGTGATTTTATTTCTTGAAAAACTGTCTCTGAATATTTTCTTTGCTGTAAATCGGTGATAAGATTTGTTTGTTTTTTTTTGTTTTTGTTTTAATAAACTTCATGTGATATAAGCCTACAAGACATGTGAAGACTTCTCGAGATCTTAGAGTCAAAAGGTTCTATCTACATTTAGCATACAATGTAAATGAAACCTTTTGAATCTAAACCCTTGTTCCATTATTTACATAATATTATAGTATGTTATACAATTACCTATTCAAAATGCATCTACATTGGGTTTATTTATTTATCTATATAATTATTTATTTCATCCACCATTTTAATGATGAATGACCTCCAAATGTCATAAATCCTTAAAACGCCTGAAGGTTTCTACATTTCATGGGCATCTATTTTGCCCATTTAGGCATGACAGTTGTTGATATATTTTTTGTTGAAGAATGCAATTCTGTATTTATAAATAATGTCTTAGCGTGATGTGTTATTTTAAAACCCTGAAATAACGATCGTGATCAACTTGATTTGATGGAGCGTATACCTCAGTAGTTAAGGTGCTTGCCTACCAAGCCAGAGGTCTCTGGTTCAAACCTGTGCAGGCTTGAATTTAAAATCCAAATTATTATTTTGGTTTCCTTCTGCCCCCTATAATCTAAGTCCTATCAGAGGTCCCATATGTATAATATACGCATGTAAAAGAACCCTTGGCTGTTTACAAGGTAGTCTAGGAAAACCCTGACATCACCGAAGTAGTGCACTTGGGTAAAATTCAATACAACAACAACTTGATTTGAAAAGCAAACAAACAAACAAACTAACAAACATATGAACATCAATTCATGTCACAACGAACTCCACATGATATTGGATACTGATTAAAGACATTTCAATACAATGGCCAAGCAAAGGAACCTTTATAAATGTCCTGGTGAAGTTCTTACCGGTATTTAAGAGAAGAACCAAAGGGAACATACGGTCATCATAATCAAAATGATTGTCAAGCAGTTCAACTTTCAATTATCATTTACAGATATCTACATTTGGGGCATTTTTATTTTATTTTTATTTTTTTTTTATTTAACTCTTTGAGTTCCCAAGGGATTTTCACGGTGGGACACACGCAGTTCTAGGCCTAACAGGAAATGTTCACCCTAGTGTAGAATATTTGAAATTGCTTAGCAAGTAAAAGAAATAGAGTCGGCAAACTATGTATATGCATCTGTAGGCATTGAATAGGAAAATAAGAATAAATAGTTTATAGAACATTACTCAGACATTTGGAAGACTTTATACATGATGAAAGACAGATAAAAAAAAAACAATTGTATTATTGCCGAGCCGGTAGAGTCAGCTTGGGGGAGTCAGAGTTAAAGCATTCCCAGATCTTACTTACAGTTCTGAAAATATATAAGAAGTTTGTCTAATGCTT
Source organism: Aegires albopunctatus (assembly GCA_032466395.1). Taxonomy (NCBI): domain Eukaryota; kingdom Metazoa; phylum Mollusca; class Gastropoda; order Nudibranchia; family Aegiretidae; genus Aegires; species Aegires albopunctatus. The sequence continues at coordinate 3,035 of JASKDV010213793.1, read as the reverse complement.
TTGTTATGACTAGAGAAAGTGTTACACGTATGTGAATAGCTAAAAAAGTTTGATATCAATCTGATATACAATGGAACCGTAGCAGATCTGACAATATTTATTGACAGAAGAGAGTTTTTAAAGAAGGAAGCATTGATATTCTTCTTGATCTAATCGTTGACTGTAATTCATAACGCAATTAATGAAAATGTGATTGTGTTTTGTGTGTGCTGTTAATAGGTGCGAGTACAGATTGTGCCATTTGGAGATAATTCCTTTTATCAAATGTTTTAATTTCAAGATCAAACCCGTCCACTATTTTCTCTTGCAAATAAAGGAATATTTGAATATTTATTGCAAAACAAAAATTGAAATGAATGATTTATGTATTGACTGTATATTTAGATTTTAATTTTCAATTTGTCCGATTTTATTTATGTTTACGACATGAGACAAATGATAAAGGAGTGATTGAGTGTAAGAAGATGAAAAGATTTGCGTTATTGACATGTCTGATTATGGGTATTATTTGTTTTGTTGATGTGAAAAAGTCGATAAGCGTTCATTAAAGTCTTGATTGAAAAGTTTCAATTAGTAGACAAGCGATGGTAATTAAAATAAGCTTAACACAATGAGGTCCCCCCCCCCCCCCTCCTCCCCACCACCCCTTAAACCATGAAATTAAGTTTAAGGAAACCCTTCATAGAACAACAATTATCATGACTATTACTGATTATGCAATGGTTCATGTATTTAAAAAAAGAAAGAATTCTGATTCTGCATAGTATTTAACTCATTTCAATCTTATGACAATCCTTTCATAGTGGTAATGGCATATGAACAATAAGAATGCCGATGAATTTACAATAACACATTGTCTTTGAATCGCTTTGAACTAACTGAAGGTAAAAGAAAGCATCCATTTTGAATAACTGCGATAAATCCAATTTAAAAAGTTCAATAAAAACCACAACGTGTTAAGTCTAGATGTACCAACTTAAACAGAACAAACTAACCGGCAGGGCGAACTAAGAATGACATTTCCTCGTTAGGTGGGAGATATACGAAGCAAGTCAAACTGCTGCCTTCAAACCCGGTGTTTGAAGGATTAAAACCGAGCAGGTCTTGATTACAAATGAAATAGAGACTTAACGGACAAAAAAATTATAGTGCCTCAGATTGCAGGCACCTGTTCGAGGACAGTCGGATTGAAGACTGAGTAATGCTCACCATTATGTTGAATGAGGTCTTTGGCCTGTTGCTTGCTTACACAATATGATGAAGGCAACAAATAGCGGGCGCAGTATATTCATTGTTTTGTATCCTTCAACTGACATCATTTTGAAGACAACAGTTGGACGGACTTAGTATATCTGGGGCCTTACGAGTAGTTTGTCCTGTCTGGTGAATACGTTTATCTCAATAAATCTAGACTTAATATGTTTTTGGTTTTCATATAACTTATTAATTTGGATTTATAAATACTGGTGTGAATTTGTTCATCTGTGTAATTCTAAAACACATTTGTCTGGAAGCATTGATATTAGTGGACATGAGTTTTTATAGAATTACGCAGACGATAATATGCTTGATTCATTTGTAGCGTGATTATAGGTGTATATTATATGTTATGTATGTATATGCCTATGTGTATATTATCTAGCTGCAAAGAAATATTTTCCATAAAATATAATTTATTTGTACATAGAACTTTTCTCATCCTTCTCCATTCATGACTCCTACCTATATATAAACATCAAAGAGATACTTTTCTCTTAAGTAAATTCACTCTCATACAGATTTTCACACAGATAGAATTATTGCCAAAAACCAACACCTATCGCCATGCCCAAATTTTTAATTCTCATTCCACGTCAGTCAAATTTGCCATGTCTTAACGTTGATTGACGAGTGATTTTAATCAATATTTAAGTAAAACATTACAAGGGGAGAGTAGTTGTCTATACTGAATTGGATTAAATTTTTATGGTTTTTAAAGTTCAACTTAATTAATTTTATGTAAATTATGCAATTATTCATTTGTTCAATTTATATAATATATTATTCTTGTTTAATTTTTTAAAATAAATTTCATGTTGATTTTTAAAAAATCATAATATAGTCAATTATGAATAAAAAAAATGTCTTACTTCATTTATATATTCATTACTTCATTTTATTTTACTTATTTTATTTCATTTCAATCTCTTATTTACTTTATTATTTATTATTTATTTATTCTTTCTCAAGTTATTTGGCAATTTGTTTATTTTTTAAATACTTAATTATTACCCCCTTTATTCATTGATTTATTCATATATATGTCTTTTTACCAAAATCATTTATTTATTCATTTCTGTATTTTTCATTAGTTAATCATATCGCCAATTTTGATATTTTTAATTTCTATTGATTTCCTCATTTACTTTTTACTTATCCTTCTTTGTTTATTTATTTATTATCTTTTTTTTTCTCTCTCTCTTTTTTATATAATATATATTTTTTTATTTTTTTATTTAATAATATAATATGCTTTTATTTCTTTACTTGAGTATTCTTTAATTCTTCGAATATTTAATTTCATATGCAATATAAGATTACTTATCATTTTAAATTAAAATACCTGTTATATGAGATCACCGATAATGGTGAACTGGGTTTAATTTCAAATAACTAACTAACCTGTTATATTTTATTTTTTACAATTCCATTACTGAAAATAGTTTCTGTACTTCCATGACAGAAACCAACAAAAGGGCTCATCTGGCATTTCATCTCTTTCCAATTCCATTGCATTGTCTATATAGATTACATGCTTCTATCACATCAATCCTATAACACCTTACTCCCTATATAATTATTAAGACAGATATTTTTAAAAACTCTGCAATACTGTGTTCAGCCATCTAGACATCAATGCACTCACCAACAGACAGACAAACATACAGACAGACAAACACAGACACAAACACAATGTGTATAAATAGTGGCCCCTATTCCCCCTTATGCTTTGACTTGGAATGAATTAACGGAATATTAATAATATAATGATATTG
>JASKDV010213782.1:0-10171 GCA_032466395.1 Aegires albopunctatus | reverse complement strand
CTCCCGGGGGGGGGCGGCAGGCAGGCCTCAACTGTTAAGATTCACTCTTTCCTATATGATTCGATTTTTTAAAGATATATCACACCTCTTCTTTGATGTGTAGATGCTTCTTGCAATAGTACAAAGGATCAATCTATTTGTTGAAATTTATGTTTAAAAAAGGAATCAAAGTATTTTTCTTGCAACTTCATAATGAAAAGCCTAATAACAATATTGCTTAGGCAGATTGATGAGTAGCGCCTGTATGTAAAATTAATTAATTTCTACCAAAACTCATCATCCTTATTATCACATACAATTTGCCATAATAATATACTCAAAACAGAGAACTGCCAGTTTTATTTTATTTTAAATCAGGTAAAGGTTAATTATATCTATTGTCTTTTGTTGTCAAACCCATATATAAATATACTAAATTCCACATGATATCTAATACAGTAAAGTCCACATAATTCAAACTCGGGTAATTCAAATTCCTGGATAATTCAAAGTTACCTGGAAGTTTAGGTTTTTACTATCTCTTTGGCTTTGTTAGAAAATCCTGGTTAATTTTAACTAATTTTAGCCCAATTCAAAGTCAAAGTTTGAATATTCGTAGTAAAAATGACTGTCAAAGATCAACCATCCATTAACTTTACTCTTTTCCAATTGGGGCCCTAGTCAAAATAATAAAATGCTGTTTGCTTTCATTTATTGAGTATAAAGAGAATTACATTGTGCTTAGGTTGCAAATAGCAGTAAAAGGCTGACTTGTTACTGATATTTAGTACAATAAATCATTAAAACGTCAAGTCTTGCAACGAATCACTCAAAATGCCACTAGCCATGTAGCCTAGACCTAGCAATATCCATCGAAGACTAGCGACTACGTAATTCAAACTCAGATAATTTGAAGTTATCACCATTTTCCAAGGAATGTGAATTAAGCAGGTTGTACTGTACATGTAATAGATAGATAAATGAAATCAGTCTTTGGGTTGAGCCTGTCAATGGCTTTTTATAATGTTATCATAGAACAAATACTATTTATTTTCTTCAAAATTTCTGGTGTTTTCATCAACAAACAAAAAGACTGCATGATTGCTTTAGCCTCAGGTAATTTTAATAATGTTTATGGTCTTTTAGTTTGAATGGAAGTTTTGAAAATAATATAAGTTAGAGTATCTTTGATTATAAAGGGGAAAATTGAAATATATTTTTTTTCCTTTTGCATAAGAAGTTGCATTTATTTGATTGAAAAAATATATATTATATTATTTTCTTGATCTGTTCAATGTTACAATTTCATAAATAGAATGCAAGTCTACTGACTTCATGAAAAGAAAATTGTCTTTGATTTTGATTGGATATTTAATGAATAATAATAATTATTACCCTGTCCAATTAAAAGCTTGAATTGCTAATTTTTGCTCTGTATTAGCTATAAATAAATAAATTGATTAATTATTTAATTTTCATATCATTATCAATTATATTAATTAGACATTTGAAAATAAGAAAATAATTATGATGATAATAATCACTAAGACAATAACAACATCATCATCATCATCACCAACAACAACAGCAACATCAAAAACAACTATGACATTATTAATGATAATAACAATAATAATAAATCCATGGAATATTGAATATCTTTATCCTGGTCCATGGACTCATCATGTTGTTTGATAAGTATACATTATGCTTTATTAGACCTTAACAAGAGAAACAGCCCTTATTCTTAATCATTCGTAAATTAACACCTTTAGTCCATTACCAGCATTAGTTCATCCATTAATCAAAATAAACCCCTTGCATTATAAGGGTCAACCAGTCAATTTGAATTGCAATAAATTAATAATCAATAGTGCCATGATTGTGTAGGTACCTAACGTTATGATAAATTACGTATACACATTGAAGCTTAATAAATCATGGCCGTTCTTGTAGGGGTTATTAATGGCTCTTCTTTTCTAATGATGTGATCAGTATTGATTTTTAGAATAAGAAAATTAATACCACTATCAATTAAAGAGGAGTGATTCTCTAAATGTGGAAAAAAAGAACCCAAGACAAAACCTTGTTCATATTTGAAATCTCCTTCGGGGGACGCATTGCTTAGCAAAAATGGTCATTTAAAAGTTAACTATCGTGGTTTCTTGATTTAAGGACCTGATATAATTTTAGCTCGTTTGAAAAACTTTCCATAGTTGCCGAAGATGTTCTTAGCTAAGTTTATCAGATAATTAGATTTGTGAGCAATGACATTTGTATAATAATGATAGTGTGCTTTACATGTTCCTCCTTTCTGTTTATAATATATTATTTTTTTAGGATTTCCATATAGTTGTATCCTACATGACATATGGGGTGGTTAAATGTTTATTGATGAATTCTTAAGTTATGTATGCAGATCTCTCTGGCAGTTCACTTTTATACAAATTATACGTGTTAGGGTATTTAGAGAAAAATCAGGATAATATTGCAACTTTCATAAAATGTAAAATAGATTCATTTGATTATATTATATATTAGAATGTAGCATATTTTACTTTTTAAATTTTTTTCTTTAAATTAAAAAAAAAATTGTTAGGGATTTTTTATGTCTTAAATTTTCGAAATAAGTTCTTGAAGTTCAATACTTTACTTCATAGACTTTCCCATGCAATAAATATGTTGTACATTTATTTATGAAATTGCAGTAAATTGTGAGCACATCTGGCAGTGGGATTTAAATATATTTATCTGAATAGCGTGTCATATTTAATATCCTGGTTCACATTGTTTTTCTCTGTGTCATAAAAGTCAGTTGTATAAATTATAATTTTTGTGATAGTTCTTTTTTTTGTTTTTTGCTTTTGTATTGGTTATGATGATGATAATGAATATGTAAATGACATACGGAAATACTTTTCACTAAGCAGATTTACTCAGACCTTATCTTACTTACAGCCAATATTGATATCTAGAATTATTGTTATTTCTATGATACTGAAACTGCTGATGTTAAATAATATTTTAATGTAGTATAAACATTCTGAGAGCATTCGTAAACTCCCCCTGGCCCTCCGCCCAATATCTTATAACTAATTTTTCTTTGTTTTTTGGGGGGCAAGGAAGATGGGCCCATAGGGGTTTCAAAACTGGTTTCCACACCAAAAACCAATCTCGGTAGAATACTACAACCGTTTGAAAGTGCAGGTAACCACTTGAAAAGGAGAAACTTCAACAATTTTCTTGCCAAATGCTTGAAAATTACATGGATATTGGCCATATTTTATGATTATGTTAGATTCCACACTTTAATTAAAATCAGGTGTCAGTATGAGCAGTTGGTATTTCGTTTACCATGGAAATGGTAGCCATATTGGATTTTGCTTAAATTGCTACTGGTTCACATTGTGCTGCTGACATTTAACAACAGCAGGATAGAATATCAATCATTTATTATAGACTTTACAAAAATATCTTCCATATTTTTTGGAATAAAATATAAATTTCTAAAATATTATTGCAAAAACATAAACAAACATAAAATCTGAGGCAAAATCCTCGATAAATCTATTACTTTAAGGATTTTGAGAATGAGCCTCTAGAAGATTTAATAGAGTCCATTAATAATACAATAATGTGCCAAAAATGACATCATTATCTCTGTACCTTTTTTAATTGAAAAATACGACAACTACTCAATTTTGAGAAAAGACACTTGTTGCTTGGAAAAAGGCCAAAAAGATTGTTGTATTATGTGACAATGTGTCATTGGTGCAATATATTCGGTATTTTCAACGTCCTATATTACATTAATTATTACTCATCTTTTCTTCATCAATTTTTCTGAAAATTACAGCATTCAAATAAATTGACTTGTCATGTACATTTGCAGAATATTATTGAAATAGATGAATTATCTTTGAATATGTAGTCAACTAATTTATAAAAAGGGAAATACGAATAGTTCAGAACACTCCTTTCTTGCTGTTTCAGTCTTTATCCCAGAATTTATGAAAATACAAAGAATTAAATATTTAATAATATAATTTATAGATATATATAAGCATAAGATTTTGTGCCAAAATGTTGGCTATGGAATAAATACTTTTTTTAAAAAGCGAAAATATTTTACTTCTATAAGAGTAAATCTTTCATTTTGCTGAATCAAAGCTCACATACATGCTCCCTAAGATATAATGCAAGCAAACAATTTAAATGCAGTTTACAAGGTTTGAATAATATTAAATATGCTTAAATAGCGAATTAAGATGGGTCCTTTAGCCCTTATTGAATATGCAAATAACTTTTCATTTTGATTGGTTTTTGATGTGGAAACAACTGGATCCCGAAAGTACAATAATAGAGGATTTCAAAAAATGTCAATATATCTTAGAAATAATAGAGATAATCTTTTCATATTCTGGCCCATGGACAAGGTTTACTTTGCTGTATACTGTGCTTCATTGACTGCCAGTAAGATACAAGTACATATATTAATAATTTGTGTACTATGCAATTTGGCATTTATTATTTTGCAAGTAAAACAGGTGTTACATATATATATAGATCTTTATATCGATATGAATATCATGACTGACAGTCATTAATTTGCTGGACTTTTTAATTTTTGACAGCCTGTTATTTGCCCTTTTTGTTTTGTTTTAAGTTGGATTTTTAAAATATAAAAAAAAATAAAAAATTTGTGCTCGTGTGCTAGAAAACTGCCAAGTATTTCATCTCTTGACATTATGACTAATTAATTTTGTTTCAACTACATGTCACTGATGATATCAAATAGTTCCGTAACTACCCACGATGTCATTCTTGTCAATGACTTTAGCATTAAAATGTATCATGGCTGTATGTACTCATGTTGATCTTAAACTCTCTTCAGTGTTTATACTGGGATTGGTGAATAGTATATTTCTTATAATCTCTTTACTTTTTTTGTTTTTTTTATTTATTTATTTTATATTTCTTTTTTTTTTTTCTTTTCTTTTTTTTTATGGTGGTGGGAGTAAAGGGAGGAGAAGGGAAAGGGGGTGGACGGAAGGGGATGCTCAATTCTGTTTGTAATTTCTTCCCCGTTTCTCTTTAAGTTGTTCAGGTTTGGATTCGTTTTTCTTCATCTTTTTGTTTTAAATTTGTTCTTTAATTTTAGTGTTACATTTATGATTTTATTTTCATTTGATATATAGAATAATATGACTAGATATTACTGGGTTGGGTTTTTTTCTACTCTTTTTCCACATTTGCCTGTATCAAACAACATGAAGTATAGATCAGCTTTGATATAGGCTTATACAGCATTTTGTCATGATGCCATTTAAGTGATATACTTCCTCTTTACATCCCTGAATTTTGTTGCTTGATGTTGATTATTATGATTGAATGTAATTGAACCTTATATGATGATCTACACAACTGATGTTTGTAAAATCAAATGCAATATACTGTATGATATATGATATGTGTAAAAATCTAAATTCTCAATGCCTAGAGGTTCAGAGGAGTTGGAATAATCTTTTTTTCTTTCTTTTTCTTTTTCTTTTTTTTTTTTTAAATCTCAGATTCTTGATATAATGAAATGCCATTTGTTTTTGTAAAAAACTGTAATTTGAATATTGTGTTCAGTTTGAATGGATAATTGATGTAATTCACAAAGCTCTGTTAATATATGTGCCTGGGCAACCACACTTCCTGAAATACACTGCCCAGGCACAGCGCAACATGCTAGCATGCTGCATCCATGGTCAGATCTGACCAACGAAGGCCTATACATACATATATATATATATGTATGTATATGTATATTACATAGGTAGTTATTGCTCTTATACAGCTACTTGGTGAATGTGTGGCATAATGTTGTAAGTATAGTATTAAGATACAAGAGAATTGTCCTGTCCTGTCTTTCTCCAGTTAAGTCATGTTTACGTTCCTGTCCTTATCATTTCAATGTGGTATAGTGGTAGGTAGCATTTTTCTTTCAGATGAAAAGATTTTAGGCTCAATCCCTGATATACGCACAATGTTAATTATTTTGGAATTGCTTTTCTCTCTCATTTTCATCCTCATGGAAAACAATTACTTGTGCGGACCTGGTTTAAAGGATAATGGATCCCGTCAGTACGAAGTGCCTTTTATAACATAACCTTATGATGATGTTTACCACAGAATTGAGAATAATCTTGGAATGATAAGGCCTGCCATGATTCTAAAAGCCCATTATACAGCTCTTATTATTGAGGCATAGCTGTTTACAAGAAGAGGATCTATATAATTAATGATTATTTAATATTAAGAGAGAAAAAAAAATGATAAAATCTTGGTCAGAGTAAGGCCTATGACAGGCTCAAGTGAAGGAAGGGTCTTGGATAGCTTTGGCTCCCTGGGGATGCAAAAATGAAAAAATGTTCGAATGCAGCTCCCAGACAGTGCTCCTGTTTAACCGTAGGCTTACTTAACTTTGTGCTATGAATTTGATTTTGTCATCTTATTCTTTTATTTAGTTACTCTCCTCTCTTTCTTGCGTGGTTTCTGGGATCCTCAACTGAGATGAAAGAATAGAACCACTGTCAGCCTCCCCATGCATTTTCTCCCATCTCTATTGTCTTCTGTCTGTCAGACTTTTTGTCCCTGCAGAGGAGGGAGGACGGATATATTGCTTGGGAGGGATATACCCAGTGGCCATCCCCCATTTGTGTGCATTGCTTGATTTAAAAATACTTTTGGGGTCACATGCAATCTAGAAGCACCAAGTACTTTTGTAGACAAGGGACGTTAAAAATCCTGGTGGTCTTTGCAGTGAATGTTTTGGGGCTTGATGGCCATCATTGATTAGGTTTTTTGTTTTTGAGAGATGATGTTTTATTTATTTGAAAATCATCACTCCATTTAGTTACCTTTATTATTATTTGTTATATGTATTATCTTTATTATTTAAAGTGCTTCTCAGCTTCTTGGCTACTTCTTTTCCTCTTATAAAATCTGTTTCTCCTACTTGTGTTAGGGGTTTTATTTTAAATATATATTTTTTTTTATTAGCCTATCATCTTACTTTTTCCAGGGGCTCTGAGATGACCTTAGAGGTTGAGCCCTTCAAATAACTAACTAACTAGCTTTCCTTCCATTTTTTATTTCATAAAATATTAAAATAGTAATTGTGAATTTGAGAATTGTGAATGAAAGGGCGATAAAGATAATGAGCACTGCCATGCTTACAATTAAATTGAAAAAGATTGTGTTTTGTTTGGAGATAAAAAGACTAAGATGCCAACCATTTATTATTCTTATTATTTTATTATTATTATATTTATTATTATTACTTTTTCATGGACTCTGAGATAACCCTAGTGGTTAACTGAGCCCTTAAACTCCAAATAACTAACTAACTAACTATTATTATTATTATTACTATTATTATTACTATTTCTTTTCTTTTTCTATTAATGGTTGTCATTATTATTAATGTTACCTGCTGTTCCTTCGATGATATAATTGATGTAAAGAGATTTGAATATGATTCAATATGTGTATTATGTATATTATTATGTCGCCATAAAATTATTTTAATATCTATGTTATTACATTAAAAATGGATGTTCCCATAAATTAAAAAAAATAAAAATAAAAAAAATAAAAAAATCCCAATTTTTTTTCTTTACCTCCCTTCTCTTGAAAGCTTTTCAATGGCATACAATAATAAAGTAAATTGTACCACAAAAATCCCTCTTCCCAGTTCTTGATTTGATTGCTTTGGAAGTATGTCACACATGTTTGAAACAAATATTTCTCATTAAAGCTTAGTTACATATTTATCCAGGTACCAGTTGTTTAAGGTGCTCACCCACTAAGACAAAGGTCCGAGACTGACTATAATCTAGGAGGTCCCATGTGTTTGTAAGCATGTAAAAGAACCCTTGAAAAATCCTGAGATCACCAAGGTAGTAAAAATGGTTAAATTCAATGCAATAAAAGTACCATTTGTTAAGTATCTAAGTTCTAAGCTTGAAACTTGAGTTTAGTCAAGGCAGAATTTTTTCTGGAAAAAAAAAAGTTTTATGAAAAATTAAATATTGTGGCACCTCTCAAATCTTGACAGTCTAAATTTGCCACTAACATGAGCTATTAGGTGTATCCATGGAGAAATTGAGTAAGCAGTTAATTTTTTATTTAAAATAATTCAACTCAGAAAAAAATTCAGGGGAATAGAAGGCCTAGTGGATAAGCAGTGTATAGCAATCTGAATGTCCCTGGTTTGAACCCCTCCTGGATATTTTTTGTTGTTGTTCTTTGGTTAGACAATTTGTCTCTACTGCTGTGCCCACCTGTGGCGCTGTGCATTGAGGCTTATGCCTGGGTTATTTTAGTCTTTTTTAGGAGTAGACTCAGAATTAAACAAAATGTCCCATTGGGAATAATGATAATTTTTATCATTTTATATTTTTTATTTATTTTCCCTATATAAACTGTCCACTGTCCACAGCCACTGGGGGGAGCGGATAACTCAGTGGTTAAGACGATTGTCTACCAAGCCAAAGGCCCCTGGTTCAAACCCGTGCAGGCTTGAATTTGAAATCCCCATTATTTTTGGGTTTCCTTTTATCTAGAATAAAGAGTGCCAAGTCCTATTAATAGTAATAGGCCTCCGTCGGTCAGATCTGACCATGGATGCAGCACGTTATGCTGCGCCTGGGCAGTGTATTTTCAGGAAGTGTGATTGTGCAAGCACACTTCCTTTCCTTCAGATCTTGACTTTTCCAGCATACTCAGAGGAGAGACAGCGTTAATACGTCTGAGTAGGAGAAGTTTGTAGGGGTTTTTCTCTAAATTATACCATGGTAGGAATTGAATTTTGCCATAGTGGCGGCCGGAATGCCCTGCTCTTATCGATTTTCAATCACCGAGGTTTCTTTTACATGCACAAAGACACATGGGACCTCCGAATTTATCATCCGTCTCAGATAGGACTAGGCTCTTATTTCCTACCTACCCCAGGATAAGGGAACAGAAGTAATTCGAAAAATTGGATTTTAACATAAAAGCCTTCACCGACTGGAATTCGAACTCGATTGGAGCATGAACCCGTGACCATTCATGGCTTGGTAGGTCAGTGCCGTAACCTACTGAGCTATCTACTCCCCCTATTGGAGACAGACTATAATATCGGAGGTTCCATGTGTGTATTATGCGCATGTAAAAGAACCCTTGGCTGTTTACAAGGCAGTTTAGGATAACCCCGATGTAGTGGACATGGGTAAAATTCAATACAACAACAACCCTAGCCAGCATTCAAATCCACAAGAAGCTTACTTCATTTCATTTCAAGCATTATTAATGAAAAAAAAGGTATAGATATCTTAAGAACTCTTATAGTCTATACAGACAGCGCTATTGATTACGTTCCTTTATCACTACATGAAATCCTTGGCAAGCCTTTCTCAATTCCAAGCTAGCATACAAAGATACCCAATTCTGAAATCACAGCCAAAGTCCAGTACTTCCTTTTAAACTTTAGTATAGTAAGAGAAAATATATTCAATCTTCCACAAGGATTCAATGATTATTGCCGAGAATTAAACCCGAGTCCTATTGGTCTGTAAGCCAGATCCAGTCTCGCTAAAGCTTCCTATATAAATGATATTATGGTGCAAAGGCAAAAATCTACTTTTGGACTTTTGGTACCTTAGTGTTATCAAATGCCTTAGAAATGAATCTCTTCTCAAGGAAAAAACAAAGTGTAGAATGAAGAACAACAGCAATTTATGCAACAAAAACTGGTAACCACCCCCTTCCAACTTTATAGCATGTAAAATAATTACAAAATTTATTCCAGGAATAAAGTTAAGGAAATTAAGATAATTAAGGGGAGGTGACTCACACAGATTTGAGAACCATGCTTTATTTCATTGATTACTCCCCATTGCTGTAATTCTTCTTCCCGACTACTTTTTTTCCCCCCTTCCTTTCCTTGCGTTTGGCAACATCATTTATTATCGTTAATCTTATTTGATAAATGTGAGCTTTTTATTGGTTGGTTGGTCTCATTTTTATCATTCCTTTTCGTACTTTAAGACACAAATAAAGGAATGAATGAATAAACTGTCAAATTGTAATAATAATGATACTACTACTACTACTACTACTACTACTACTACTACTACTACTACTACTACTACTACTACTACTA
>JASKDV010213771.1:0-10171 GCA_032466395.1 Aegires albopunctatus | reverse complement strand
TTTTCATGGCCGACTCAATGGCTGGTAATTGCAATGGTAGCTTCACACTTTTCATGGCCGACTCAATGGCTGGTAATCGCAATGGTAGCTTCACACTTTTCATGGCCGACTCAATGGCTGGTAATTGCAATGGTAGCCTCACACTTTTCATGAAAATCATTGCCATGACATCAATGGTGGTTTTATATTAAATATTGAAACACAATCTTGGAACAAGTTGCTCAAAGTTGTCATTTCGATACCCCCCCTCCCCCTCCCCCTATTATCACGTCCGATTAACAATAGCCTTCATCCATTCTCTCCTACCCACGTTTGCCTACCAATCAGAATGCAAACAATCCAATGAGTCATTTAGGAACATTACCATAATTAGAAATAAATAAATAATTCAAATCAATGGACACGGTTACCAATAAGAATTAAACATAAACCTTATCCACATTAATATCACACACACACACGCACACACACACGCACACACACATACACAAACATACAAACACACTTACACACAAACGCAGACACGCACACACACATACACACACGCACACACATATGCACACACATACACACACACGCACACACACGCACGCACACACATACACACAAACGCAGACACGCACACACACGCACACACCACACATACTCACAGACATACACACACATACAAACATACACAACACATACACACACAGACATACTCACACAGACGGTAGAGAAGCTATATAATCACACACGGCTACTACACACACATACACACACACATACACACACATACAATCGCATACATACACACATACACACATACACACACATACACACACATACACACAGACATACACACATACACACATACACTCACAGACATACACACACATACACACACAGACATACACACAAAGAGACAGGTAGAGTAGATATATAATCACACACGGAGACTACACACACACACACACACACACACACATATATATATATATATATATATATATATAACACAAGTAAGTAGTAACAGTGATGTTGCCCCTTACACCATCATACGATAGCAATATACGATTTCTCTTTCTACACAATTCAATATTACAATATAGTTTAGTCAACATCTATTATGTGTTGGATGCTATCTGCAGAATGGACATTGTCTCTCACCTAGATACTAAATACAAGTAAGATCCCATGACTTTTCCTTGCACTTTGCCCACAGTCACCACAAACACTTACACACGATGTGCACGTAGCCACACACACAAATACATACACATCCCCCTCCCCCTCTATCTTTCTCTCCATCTCCCTCCACCCTCTCTCTCTCCCCTCTCTCTCCCCCCTCTCTCTCTCACTCTCCCTCCCTTCGTCTCTCTCTCTCTCTCTCTCTCTCTCTCTCTTCGTCTCTCTCTCTCTCTCTCTCTCTCTCTCTCTCTCTCTCTCTCTCTCTCTCTCTCTCTCTCTCTCATTGCTGTATGCACTGAATGTCATTGTTCACCAAAAAGTTATGTGTAAACAAGGAGAGAGGAACCTTTAATTGCCAGTGCTAGACTTCTCCACATATTAAGCAGTTGGGGTCATCAGTGTCATGGTTACATTTGTCATAAGAAAAATCTTTTCTTTGTGAAAAGGATGGGATTGTTATTGTATTTGATCTTTATCAGATGCCACACAATCATGCTCTTCAACACATACGAAGAGTAAAATGGACATGTGATTGCCGTTACTACATGCTGTGCATTTCATAAATATACTGTGTCAGTAACGCTTATCAAATACATGTAGGATTCACCAATTATGTTGCTGTAATCATTGGAACCGCTTAATTAGAACAATTTGTTTGGAATTGAATGGTGCTGTTCCAATTAACTGCTTTGCACCTTAACCTTTACCTTAATCTGCGCACAAGTCCGGTACTTGACGTCTCCAAGAGTCTGGTCGTCTGCCGCTTTCTTTGCTGCTGCCCAGGATCCCCGGCCAGCGCTCTGCCTCAACTATCCTCATCCAGGTAGTCTTTGGGTGGCCTCTCTTCCTCCCACCCTCAGGTGTCCATCCCAGAGCAACATAGCCGTCGTCCCCGGTGCCTCTTCTGAGGGTGTGGCCAATCCAGTTCCATCTTCTCCATCTGACCTGGTCGTTGATGTTGCTAGTCCCAGCAATGTCTAGTACCCGTTGGTTTGAAATATATCCTGCTTCCATCTGAAGCCAAAGATCCGTCTAAGGCATTTGGTCCAGAAGCAGTCCATTTTCCTCTCTCCCCCCCTTGGTGTTTCCAGCGCCTTGCACTATATTATTAATATTATTATGAAAAATTGGCTGATTATAAATTAAAGAACCATCAGCCAAGAATTGTGAATTTTGATATTGATAGTGGACAAAAGAATCCTTGATTTATCCTTACAATGTATAATTTTTGGTCTTTTCCTTACCTTTTTGTAAGGCAATCTGAGCTATTCATTATCCCAAGCACAAGCCGAGAATGCTGTAAATTTGTAAGCCAGCCTTCAGGGGCATTCAAAATTGTTAGTGGAAACTCTAAGCATAAGGCAAGTGTTAGCAGTAAATAGGCCTGCCACAACCATTAGAGGAAAGGTATGAAAAAGAGGGGTTAGCACTAGCCCAACCTATTACTATTACTATTAGACTCAGTGGTATATTTGGAACCTCTTCTACTTGTCTGGAACTGGCACAACACACACATATATGTTATGCCAGCCATGCATTCTACATCTTAGTCAAATGATTCACACTGCCATGACTTTAGATCACTAGCCTAGTTTGTGGTGCCTAGCCTCTGTCTCCAGTGTTAGCAACACACATAATCAGTGTTGAAGGCAGTTAAACCCGCTTATTGATTCTGAAACTCAAAAATATTTCTAAAAATTTCAGTATATTTATACTATGATAATGACACAACATCGCTGTATAGAGGTATTTTAGTAAGCTATACTGACATTTCGGGGGATATTAATGTCGATGGAAAGGAAAGACTGCATCATCCGCCATTTTGAAAGTAGACTTGGGATTGCCATTCACTGTGTTGCAGTACAGCGATTTTTCTTGCTGTCTTTCTTTTTTGTAGTTTCCTTTGTGGCTGGTGTCCGTCTTGACCTATGAACTTATGGCCGAGAATTTCTGTAATTAGTGTAATTTTGGTTCTCAACCGGCAAAAAATCTTTCAATTTAAGCGGGTTAAGTTCAGATTAACCGGTCTATTACTAAATTATAATTTACATGTATATATAGAAAAAAATCTTTTTAAACAAAAAAAGTTATAGTTTAACCGGGATTTCAGTATATCCGCTTAAGATAAACTCATTGGGACCAGAATTTTTTTTTATCTTAAGCAAGGTCTTATCCATTTTCAAGGGAAGCAACCTTTTAATTCAAAATGAGAACAAGTCACAATGCCTTTCGACTCCCAACATGTAAGTGTAAGCAACATTTCACAGCAATTTCGTTCTGTTTCATAGACTTTCCATCCACATCCTTGTGAAGCTTCATTTTGGTTTTCAGGCTCAAAGTTGTCTTCTTGTGACTTATTTCTTCTCTGTTATACTAGTTATGGTTATTAGCTCGTTTTGCAATAGACTAGCGTGGATCTAGATGTACTAAAAGTACTGAGATTCAAACTGTCAATCATCTTAGAGAGAAGAATAAGTAACACAGTACACATGTAGGCCGAGCGAGCACGCAGGCATAGCCTTGACACATTTGAGCTAGGCTAGAAAAAAAAAGGCCACTGTGACAGAGAAAAGTTTTTTCTTAAGCAGATCAAGATCGATTGAAGTTCTTAAACGGACTTTGATTAGTTGGCTTATATAAGGAAAAATTCGGGACTGGACGAAATGTTTATTTTAAGCGAGTTTATCTTATGTGGACTGCACTATATATGTATTGAGATGAACTCGTTTTGTTTTCCAAGGAAAATTTTTCAAATGGAGTTTAGCAACTAATTTGTATTAGTATTACTATTGACAATTAATTAAATTTCAGTATCAACAGTGATGCAAAATTTCATTTGTCAGTAACAATGAACATATAGTTTATGAAAACTTTTAACACCCATCTCAAAAAGATAAATAATTTTTTTTTTTATTAAAGTATAAAAAGAATACAATAAGGCAACTGAAGAACAGGCTCAATAATGAAACATGGCATTTGTTAAAATGTATAAAACTTAAAATAATGAACTTAAGGAATCTCATTAATTTATTCCAAGGCAAGTAAATAAGCCTAAAATGCACATATCAATAGTAGTAGTAATGGTAATAATATCATTATTTCCTAAAAAAAAAACAAAGAAGCAAAAAACCAACAACAAAAAACCAACAAACATAAAACAAAGGGGCCATACAATATTCCCAAGTTAGTAACATTATTAAAGTGCAACTAAAACAACTTTGAAATGAGATGGTGGTGATTAATTCTTAATTCCTATCATTTGTATACATTTTGTCAATGCCAGTCAGACAATTTACAATTAGTGGTGCATATTATTAGTATTAGTGGGTTCAGAAAAAAATAAAGACATCTGAATGAAAGTAAAATGGCCGATGAAACATGGATAATGACTTTGCAAATTAATGACTTGTACATTGTCAACCAGAAAAGGATTACAACAGCCAAACCTAACCTGAATTAATGATGAATCTTTATCTAGAAGAAGATGTACATGTATCTTGCTTACTCTTCTTATTTCTACATGCCTACAAAAATTCTTACTAAAACAAAAGGATCAGTTATTTGACCCTATCCTTTAGATTTAGAGTCAAAAGGTTTCCAACCAAGGCCTTTATATTTCAATGTATATGGAACCTTGTGACTCTAAGAGGTGCTTAGTCCCTCAACATATCAGAAACCCAACAAAAATTGTTCACAAACCTTAGGAAACAATAATTTGAAATTAAAACAATGCTAATTAGTTTAATGTACATATACAGATTACTCAATTGAAATAAAAAATCTGTACTGGCAATGACAAGTATGATTAAAATTCAATAAATAATTTCTGGAAAATTAGATAAGCGGTTCAAGGATTCTTAATTTGATTTGCTTTTTTTTCCTTTAAGTTGGAAGGGAATGCCTCTGTTTTAACTTTGCTTCAAAATGAAAAATATTTGAATTAATACATTTACTTTGGTTAGTACATCCTCACAAAATTCAGTGTAAAAAGTATGATCTGGTAATTGCAGGGATATGATATAGGAAAAATTTCATATTGTTATTTTTACCAAAATAAGGCAGATAAGATAATATTCGGAAAATGCGTTTTGTTCTGAATGAAGTACATTTTGGTTTTTAGATCTGTCTTATTTCATTTGAACAAAAGGTCTTCAAAAAATTATGATAAACAAAAACATGGTTAGTGTCTGGGCACAAAAATGCCCCCAAAAGTAAAAGCTACAACATGTATATCTTTGAAATCAGCAGTGACTTAGAGTAGTAAAATATCAACAACAAATGTCAGCAGAGTTAATCAAATGTACAAGGTACATGTACTAAGATTTTAAAGAGTAAAAGCTGAATGGTTTTATTACATCATATGATTATTCATAGTTTGAACATTATCAAGTATGGTATGAAAAATAGATACTATCTAATAAATACATGTATGACAATATAATCAAGAAGAGTTACATTTTGATATTTAAAATATAGCTTGCTCATAAATGATATTGTGACATCTTTATGATTTAATATATTTGAAAGAATGTTGGCTTGATATGTACTAATACCCTGAAAATTGAAGACCACAGTCTACTGCCGTTTAATTAAATATGTTTTGTAAATCTCACTAACAGTCTATATATAGACTGACATTTTTGCTGGGAATGAAAAAAAAATTCTTTTGTCAAACAATTTATATTCTGACTTTGACACCCATAGTTGGCAACTATTTAGTATAATATTAATTACTTTGCAGTATGCATATCTTTTGCTAATATGACTCAAAAGCATTCATGTGCTCTTTATTGTTTATTGTACTTGAACTTGAACACCAGGTCTTTCTAAGACAATGGTGAATATGAAAAGGAAACTCATTTCCTGAAAGATATCATATGAGACATTTTAAGATGCAGTCCCTACCAACTGTATGTTCTCTGGCACATCTTGATGACCTAACAAATCTGATTAAGACACTATAAAAACACATCTTCTTCTTCTTCAAATAAACTGACAAAACTCAACTAGATTAAGTATTACTGTCAATATGCTTTAAAAAATAAATAAAAGAATTATCATTTGAAGTATTAGAAATAAGTATTATGTTACTAATGTAAGCTATCTAATTATATGTAGACCTAAATATTTCATATTGTTACCTATGTCTAAGATTATCAACACTTTTGCTACTTCTAATATTTGGATTGTGTCCCCTATCATTTATTTTGACTTCAAGTTTAGTAAGCCAACGAAAAGTTAGCAGCTGAATAAGACAAATAACCAGATGGGAGTCTGGCTATGAATCTGAAGCAACAATCCCCATTTTATGAATACATGTAAATGGGATACTATATACTGATATTGGGAGGGGATATAAGATGTAACAACAGTAACAATAACTGTAAAAATAGAATCCGCAATTAATTTAATTCTGTATTGATACATACATGAATTTTATTGATTTTTGTAGTTAAGTAAAACAAACAACAGGCAGGTTGGTTTAGGATAAAATGAATGTTCGAATATCCAATAATCGTTTAATTCAACATTGATTGTGGTGAGGAACACTCCTGGATAAACAACAGTAGACTATACAGCAATATTTAACAAAAATGTACTAATATTCAATAAATGACTACCAAATCCTTAAAGGATCCAATGAAAAACATCACACTGTTAGTCATTTCATGAAAGGGTCTTGAGAGGATCAATATGATCTGGAGTTAATACTCGTATCTTACTTAAAGCAAAGCAATTTTGTACCAGTGTTAAAAAATCAACACAAAAATATTTGCAATAAAAACATTACAATTAAATATCTTTGCCTCCATGGAGATAAATAGTGCATAATATATTCATTTTAAGTTACAAGATTTAATTTTAATTTACACTTCAAAAATACAGTCCTGTCCTTTTTGTTCTGTGTGTTGCTGTCGGTCAGCAGAATATAATTGTTGTAAAGTGCCTTGAGCACTGCTGTGGATATGTGGCTATTATTACAAGAACGACTTTTACTTCTTTTTTCTTTTTTGAAAACTAAAACTGATTTAAAACTTAAAAAAGAAAACAAATTACCAGGCAGGAAGCAGGGTTTAATTTTGATAATTTAATGTAAACAAAGATTGATGATGTTAATTATGAAATACTTTATGGCAGACTTTTTTGTTCTGGTAAGCTCATACTATGAGCCTCATAGTCATATTTCAAATAAGCACTAAGGCATTACATTTAAACAATTAAATAAAAGCAAAAGAGGTAGCCAAGCGAATAATATCACAGAGACAAATTTCTATTTCCACAGCAAACACTTAACAAAAAAAATATAAATATATAAATTACAAAAAAAAAAAAAGAGAGCAAGTCTAATAAAGTGACTTTTCTCTAATAATTACCACAATTCATAGGAAAAGATCATACCAACTTGCAAAAATAATAAAATTACAAAGATATAGAAAGCTGACACCATATTAATCATAGAATCTGAGATTTCGCCTCTTAACTCCAAAGACTGCCATTTTAATGTTATTCAATATTGCTTAAATTAAACTAAATATTAATAAGATAAAGACAAATCTGATCTAAATCTATAAGTAAGAGTAAGACTTCTCTTTATGCTTGTCTTGAATGATAAACATGCTCATAAATGGATAAAGAAGAATTGAACAAAACAATAACAATAAATAAAAGCTTGATTTAGAAAAGTATATTTTCTTTTTCACAACCTTTTTTCCCTTTAGATGATGTTAAAAAAATTAATTATGTCATCAGCAATGACTAAAATAATATATTTTTCAGTTATTGGATGAGGGAAATCAAATTCAACAACAAAAGTACAAGATCTTTTTTTAAGATAAATGAAGAAAAGCGACAATATTGATAATGAACATACACAGGCATGTACAGTCAAAGCCAATTACTGGATCACTGCTTATTTATAACAGCTATTTACAGTCTGGCTTCTCTAATCCGAAGACCTCCGTTCCAGGCAATTTGTTCTGATTACAGAATTTTCCGGAATTAGGAAACATTTTTTAGAAATAATAAGAAAAAAATCTGTTCCCAGAAAATGGTTCGCATTACAGATGGATTGTATTTGTGTGTGTAGCCTTCATGTGAAAACTCTAAAAGGTTGTTTTGTATTCTTATACACTGTTACCAATTAATTTTAACATTTTCCATGAAGCAGCGATGTTTCAATTAAAAGACTTGAAGTTTACATTATCGTTATATCGCGTTGGAATGTTGATAAAAGAGAGCAGTTGAAAATAATATAAATAACTTTTTAGAAGAAGTAAAAAGGTACAACACTCATTAATATTCCATAATTTTCACTTATTAAAATAACATCCTGCAATTACAGACATTAACAAAAACTATGGATATTACAGTTAATCATAGTTTAAAATTCATCTCTGCTGCGTGCAAAAGGTTTTCCTCCACAATAGGTAGAACATATTGCATCCTTTAAGGAGACTTTCTTATATTGGTACATGGTGTACACAACCTCCTCTTCATATTCCCCCATTATTTCTTTGCAGATGTTTTGCAATCTGGAGCAATAGAGAGATGAAAAGAAATGTCAAGTTTTAAAATATAAAATTTACATTTCTATCAATTTTTTTATTTTATCAAATCTGAATGAGAAAAAAAAAGCTCATTAAGCCAAGTACTATTAAGTAGCCTACTAGTTTTACAGAGAAAAAAGTGGATATGAAGTCTTTTTATACTAAACATTTAATGTTATGCTCCAACTGGGAATTCCACCTAGGACCTTTCATTACTTTCAATCTATAAGTACAAACCAAACACCAACATTAAGCTATGCAGGATTTCTAGTGGTCAAAGTATTTTATAAAGTCAAACTTGTCTTAAGCAGCCATCCTCCACTGCAGACAAAATCATTTATCTTACTCTTAGACAAATATCTGAACCAAACTTAATATTGTAATCACCATCTTTGGCATAATTTCTATGAAGACTTCAAGGGGACATATTCATCATGTATACCAAACGAGCGTTCACGACAAATACTGGTACTTGCTTGTTATGATCTAGCCAATGTGCGTGTGATAGGCCTAAGCCTACATTTTTCTTTATTTTAAGTGGGGAGAAAGCAATAACATCGGGTTATCAAAAAGACTAGGGGGACTGAGTAAATGAAAAGGATAGTCAACTGAGTTATATGATTTTGACAGAGTCACCATTTCATACAATTGCCAGATCTGGAAGCTGGCTGTCAGCAGGTAGCTGCCTTGTATAAGTACAAGTGGCCCCTAATACAAGCTTGACAATATGCTATAGCCAAAAATGTCAGAAAGGAATGCAGACAAGACAACAAAAAAAACAAAAACAAACCCAAACAACCCCCAAAAAACTGAGAATCTATCTGAAAAATTTTTCTTTGAAATGAAATATACCAATATGGGATGACATTATGGTGGCATTAAATGTGAATAGTAATATATCTTAGTTTTGGACTATCACACAATTGTTTTTACATTATAGCAAATTACAATCTTACCTCTTGACCCATCTGCCACCAGCCTCTATCATGCCAGACATCTTGTCTGCTGGTAATCCTTCTCCTGACAAGAAGTTATTGCCTTGAACATTCTTTAAGCCATAGCTGCGGGAGTATAACAAAAATGTAAGCTACTGTAAATCAGGGGATTTTAGGGATCTCTGACTGTCGTAGTCTGAAGAGTAACAAACGAGGCTCTGGTGAAGCTGTGACGTGACAGGCCTAGCAAGCCGGCAGCTGATTATTTATTGCTACAAAGCTACCAAATAATACAGTAAAAACCTATTAATATTAAATTGAAAATGGTTAAACCAAATAAATGGCTAAACTGAAAAGAAATTAAAAATGTTTAATTTCTCTCTAAATGTTATTTTTATCCATCTTGCGATAAACCAACACAAGGGGCCTTAATTGATCCTGTATTAACACGCAAAGCGCTAGGCATCCCACGGCAGTGCTAAACTAGCCAGCCAGGTAGGCCGGTGGACACAAGTACCC
>JASKDV010213760.1:0-10172 GCA_032466395.1 Aegires albopunctatus | reverse complement strand
ATAATAATAATAATAATAATAATAATAATAATAATAATACTTTTATTCATCTCAATTGACAGAGAAATTCATGTTCATGTTCATATAATTTGCGTCCATGTGTTTATTTTATTTCTATATTTGTTACCATTTGTGCAATTTCTGCCTTGGTGTGTAAGTGACAAAATTTATTATTTGATACTTTCTCAACAACATTGATTGAAGGGTTCTAGACTCTCGGCGTTGTGATCTAGACCCTCAGCGTTGTGATCTAGACCTAGGTTTAAATCGACAGTAGATCTTGAGGCATTTGATCAACATTGAGCCAATTTTAATTTATGCAGCATTTGCAATAAAAGGGATTGAACCTGGCTGATTTAATATTCTTAATCATTTTTACATCTCTATGTATCTTATTAACTCTCTGCTTACTACCCATTTTTTAGCTTTTTTTCAAAACTTCGCACAAGCTCTAAAATTTTCCTTATTAACACATTGATAAAACATACATTCATGCCATATATCATTTTATTCAGAAATAAATGCTCCATACATCTGTGTAAGTTTGGGAAAGATATAATTTAAATTTATTTTTATATATTGCATAAAATTGGGGATATATTGTCAACAATTTTACTTACATGTTTCACAAAAACAAATATTTTTTTAATGGCATTTTTACACACTTTTTCAGTATATTTTTAATTATTTTCTTTTATATACATAAATATTAAACTTTTTTCTGTATAAAAACACCAGACCATATGAATGTTGATCTAGTTCTAGTCGTATCGTCACATACGTGACGATTTTCCCATTGGTAGTAAGGAGAGAGTTAAACAACTTCATTTTAATATTTTATTTTTATTTTAATATTTTTTCTCGCATGCCAGTGTTTGATTTTCCATTTGTTGTGTATAAATAGTGGTAGACACTTTTGTTAAGCACGTAGAAACGTCTATAAAAAAAAAATATTGCTAAATTGCACTCCAGATATGCCAGGCTATTATCATGCATTGGAAAACAAGAATTTGAGTCTTAATAATATCTGTTTCTGAAACATTTCATTCAGGTGGATAAGAGAACGTTTATTAAACATTCTGCTCAGCATAAATGGCAATCAAGCTATCTTCAAACAGTTACCAAAGACCACCAATGCATCTACACAAACAGACAGAGACCCAGGTAACTGAATTAGATACAAATATTAGCTTTCAAATTCACCTTAAATTATGCTAAAGATTGGAAATACAGTACAAGCCGGATAATCGGAACACCACCGTTCCATGCAAATCGTTCCGATTAAGTGGCGTTCCAATTAAGCGGCGTCCATGATTAAAACAACCTTTTAATGTATGCCATATGTACTCTATAACCTTGGATGAAATCAGTACGTTATGCGTATTAAAAAACTAAGAAAAGAACATGAGTAGACCTCTGAGTTCCATCTAAAATTATCTGGGGTTTAAATCCTTATGGTGGTATGAAGTGTGTCTTTGAAAAAGGCTCTTTACATTTTCACTCTAGTGTAGATCAAGTAACGGACAATTAACATTCAGAATGTGGTCACTATACAAGTGCTAGAGTGCCAATGCGGGAATAAGCCTAGCATTTTCGGCGGTAGTTCCTCTCGCCTACTAGATCTATCGCTTTGGTGCATAATGCCGTTCTAAACGACTTGTTTAAATTGAACACATAACTTGTGAGATAGGCCTAGGCTTCACCTCAGGTCTTATCATGAAGAGGCAAAGGGAGGGAGAGAGAGGGTAACGAAGAGGGAAAAGGAGACAGCGAGTGAGAGAGAGAGAGAGGGGTATGAACTGAGGTAAGGAAAGGGGGCAGAGCTTAAGTGATAAACTCGCCCGTCTATATCACGTATGTACGACACAAAGAGCGTCTTCATGTCATAGGACCAGGTGGGCAATAATGATTTAAATTTCAACGAGTCAGTAAGCCATCTATCGTTTACTATCATCGTGTCACCTCATTCAAATGATCATGACATACATGTAGATCTAGCCACACCTTCCGCTCATGCATATCCTTGATCACAGCGCCACCTAAATCTAAATACCTGATAATTGATAGGAATGTTTATAGCGATTTTCTCATTCTAATGTTACTTTTCAAGATTTTAGACGAGGACCGTTTCAATACCGTTCCAATTAACTGGCGGGCATTCCAATTAACCAGTATAATTTATACAGGAAGAATTCTGTCCCAGACGAATCGTTCCAATTAAGCGGCGGTTCCGATTAACTGGCGTTCCGAATACCAGCTTGCACTGTAGTTTATGTTTTCATATATCGCAACCTGCTCATATCGACATTATTGAGACCACGACTTTATTTCAGTGTAAGGAATTGGTAATATAGTACAACCAGTAAGATAAAGGGATTACTATAAAAACTGTTGCAAACCACCATGGTTCATAGAGAACTACCAAACCATTATTTCCCATAAAGTAGAAATCACCAAAGTCATCATGGCCTAGAAATGCCTGTAATTAATTCATTTTAGCACCGTGTTCATATGATCAATATGATAGAAATGCCTATAATTAATTCATTTTAGCATGGTGTTCATATGATCAATATGATAGAAATGCCTGTAATTAATTCATTTTAGCACAGTGTTCATATGATCAATATGATAGAAATGCCTATAATTAATTCATTTTAGCATGGTGTTCACATATATGATGAAAAATTAGACTGGCATTGAACTTTTGATATCTTATAGCTGCACCCCCACCTCTCCCCCTCCTTAGTATTGTGCAATGCGCTTTCGGGCATATTGCAGCCCTTGAGAAAATAAGTCAGACAAAATCAATGTTGCAAAATGTATCAACACCAATTAATGCGATGGGAACCAAATGAGACAAATTTGATATTAAGTTAGTATGTTTGCTATATCTTTTCCTGACTTGAAAATTGTAAACACAGTTGAATGTAACTTTGGTTGAATATGATGAAACTAATCTTTGGGTTTGTTTGTGTTTTGTTTTTTTCATTTAGGTACTCAAAATCAGGAAAGTCCAAGCAGTAACAGAGATTCTGGATTTGACAACAAATTCTCACAAATCCATACAGCTTCCACTAATAATGCCCATGTTGATCCATTGTCACATCAAAAAAATGAAGCACATACTATTTTATCACCATTGAATTTTAATGAAAAATCATCATCGGCGACCACGCATCTCCTTCAAAGAGATCCTGCATCCAAAGCAAAAGACAGTGAAATGACTTCAGACTTGCACTCTCATATACATGTATTCTCTGAAGAAGTACATAAAAGAAGAAAATCTCCAAATTTCACTGATGAGTCAGATCCCTCTGCTTCAGCATCAGCTGACTCATCGCAACATTCCTATGTGCCAGCAGCAGAGTCTGCATCTTCCCCTTCGCAAATACACCAAAAAAAAAGGGGTATTCCAAAATCTTTACGCAATTTGCCACCTCGCCTCCTTCGCATTGTTCAAGAGAGCCTCCCTATTCAAAACTCTTTGAATGATGAAGAAAAGACCAAGTCACCCTCTCATATTTCTCCAGTATCAGTTCCTTCACCCATTAATAATGGAGAATATGGAACAAAGGAGAGTGACAAGCAAATTAAAATTGAAATATCAAATCCGATGTCAGCAAACAAGCCTGAAAATGAATCTGGAGTTTCCCTTAATGAATCTAGTCGTTTATCCACCAGTAATTCAATAGCTCAGAGCCAGTCTATCAATTCTATGCCTCTGGAACAAAAAATTACTCCAGACAGTGCTACATTTGAGAAACAGCAATCAATGCTTTATGACGACCCTGTATCTAAGAAATCTGTGATTACCAGTGCTTCTAACATAACTCTCCCTGAAAGTGATGATCCAATCAATGAGGAAAATTCTCAGGGAAATGTTTTGGATTCAACAAAACATTTGATTAAATACTCAACAAACCAGCTCAGAGAAATGGATCCCAATAGAGATGGATTTCCCCTTACGTTGGAAGAACTGTGGGAACCCAAAGAAATTTTGGAGACTCTCGTTGCTCAGGGAAAATCTCTGACAAATCCTAAAATAAACTCTTGTTGCCAGATCACTGAAAATCCTCCATCTGACCATAATGAGAGCAATAGCTATGAACGCTTTTTTAAATCTTTGAAAGCTCCATCCAATGGGGACGACATGTCTAATTTAACAAATGGAACAATAGCCAAAGAGACGGTTTATATTTATCAAAATGATCAGAAAATGCATCCTTTGTCCAATGATCATTACTCCATTTCTAACAAAGTGTTGGGGACAGAAGGATGTCTTAAGAACATAAGTGAGCAGTTGCTTTTACCAGCAGGCATTGAATCCATTTCTGAAAGTGAATCTTACTCAAAGGTCGGAGGGGAGATCTGGCATGAGGAGAATGAAGACATTTTGGGAAAAGGGAAGAGAAAGAAGAAAAAGACTAAATTCCGCCCACTGGATGAATACCTCGAGGAGCAGAATCCCATTACAAATAAGGGTGATGCCTTCACTGGTGACAATTTTGATGAATTCAGTCCTGAGGCCTTGCGCATGTATGAACAACTGGAGAGAGAAGATAATGAAAATGAAAGGGAGGAAAGCAACAGTGTTGAATCAACAAGCTTCAGATTTGGAAGTAGTTCAATGAGTACATCCAAGCGTCCATCTCTCTTTGCTGAAGTGCACCAACAGCATCAACCTTCCAAACCTCTGAAACCCTGGTGTCCAGGAAAGAGAAGGTGCACAAGATGTGGCAGTGAGGATCATACAGTTTACACCTGTCCAGACGATGGTTCCTCTCTGTTTTAGCATCAGTGTAAGCTTTTATATTGTTAGAAATTGCTTTGAAAAAGGAAATAACAAAAATGATTACACTATTTTCACATTTATACAGTACCAGATTTTTTGCAATGCTCAACGAGACAGTATGAATTCCTATTGTTCAGTACACAATTTCATAATATCATAATGTTAAGTATTCGAGAAGTCATTAATATTATAAGAAAATGAATATTTATCCATGCTAGATAGGAGCTCTAAGATTAATTACTATTAAAAGGAAGATTGTTTTACTGTGGAACAATGTTAAGCTGAAATCTGCTGGACCATGATTTTTTCTTCAAATTAAAGTATACTTTCGGTATAGCAATCCTAAGCTTGAGAAAGCTTAATGTCAAATGTCTATTTTTAAATCTTTTGCTCTCAATTCTCATCCCTTGAATTGTTATAACCTTGGGTGGTTTTTTTATTACTTCACCTTTATAATTTTGGCTTAATCATGTTTTTGTTTTTTTCTTGGTTTTTATTTTGTTTTTTGCCACTTAACCAACAAAAGACTAAGACTACTAAGAGGATGAAAATTGGGGGATTTAATTTCTTTTTAGTTCATCAGAAGTTTTGGTTCAGCCATTTTCAGTTAAACGGTGTACTGCTGTATTTTCCTTTACTTAATAATTATTGTGCTCAATGCCAAAGTCAATCATAAAATGTTGATTTGACCATTTAATTTTAGGCCCTCACATTTCATATGATCAAAAAAAAGAAAATTACTCTGGAAGGAGCGACGGACTAACATAGATGAAGATAAAGGAAAGGGTAGTAAGTCAGCAAAGGAATGCATTGAGAAATGAATATAAGATTGGGAAAGCAAACCTTCACCTTGTTTTCTATCAATGAATGATGACGTCATTTTGAAGTCCTAACAGGAGTAGGCAATTCACCGTCCTTTTAAAAAACATTTGTTTTGCTGTCTTGTTGCAACCCATAGGAGAATTACGTGTCCCATTTATGCCCACATGTAACCCTTTCTCATAGATTGATTTGTTAAGTCTTTAACAATTCTTTAACAATGATTGGATGGTGGGAGCGTCCGGTAGCTTACATCTGTAAACACGGCTGGACGGTGCCACCTTCTGATGCGATTTAAATCATTTTACTGACCATAATTTAAAATTTACGAGCTTAAAGCGTCATAGTTTGACCATGAAGTTGAAGGTAATCAAAGTAAATTTTCGATTATGCTTTGTTGGCAATTTTGGTACAAATTTTGATTGTTTTGAGAGAGTGTTTTGCAAAGTGCGATGCTAGTGTTGAAATAGCAGATCTTTCAAGATGCCCAACAAGCCATTGATTTCTTCTAAACTAAACAATCAATGATAATGACTCTAGTACTAGAAGTGAATTTAGTGATGAAGATCTAAATCAAGATGATTATTACAGTGTGAATAAAAGTAGTGATTGATGTCCCAGACTAATTCTCTTGATTTAGACCTAGATCTGGTGAGTGTAGAATGTTGCGTCAAAATTTTCAACTTTTTTGTCTTTTGCCTCTCTCAGCATACACACATTCTCCTAGAGAATTGCAATAAGCATAGCTAAAATCTATATTTAATTACCTTTAATTTGATACCTGATTCATGTAGGTGAAATGCATGTAGGCATAGATGTGTACATTTTAAAACGTGTGGTGGTTTATATTTCAATGCCTGCAAAAATAATTACACAAAAGCATGCTATTTTACCTCATCGTTAAAGAGTTGACTTTGATCAATTGGATGATTGTTTTTATTAATAGTATCGAAACATCTGTAAATAAAATATTCCCGATCGGTTCTAATGTAAGCAAACTACATATGTGCAAATATTAAGTTCTATTGTAAAGATCCATTTGATATAAATAAGCATACCTTGGTTTTATAAGGAATAGAATGGGTTGCCTCAATGTTAAATAACAATGTATAGAAAAGGCTGTACTAATAGTTCTAATGAAACTGCTTTGTCTGTATTACTAGGATGCATAAAAGTTTAGGATGAAGACTACTGAGGCAGGCTTGAACTTTTCAATAAAATGTGTAAATAACTGACAGAGACAGGTTCAGTTGATATTTTACAAATTATTGGGAGTATTATTTAGCTTCAATCTGTTTGCCAATGTTATTGAGTTTGTATATTGGTCATCATTTAATAGTCCCTTTAAAAAAAGGTTCAAATCCAAGTAATAAAATAGCTTTCGTGGGGAGATTTTCAATTAATTCAATGAAAGCTTTTCTGATTTTTGAGCGGTATTGCAGTCTTGAACTTTTTAAATTTTTGTAGTGGATAAAGTACCCAGCTCATAGAGCGGGAAGATTAAAAATAACCCATTGAAAATACAAGATACAATGAAAAACTGATTTGAAAACAAAATTAGAACAAATAACAAAAGTTGCTTTACATTTCAGTTTTTTTTAAAATGATTTAACGCTTTGCAAGGCTTGGCATTCTACTGATTTACTGTATATATACATTAATATTAATGTCCGCCTTTTAATACTATATAAGTAGGAGGGATAGAGTAAAGTTGATAGATGGTTGAGATGTTCTAGGTAACGTTAAAATTATCCGAGTTCGAATTATGTTGACTCCACTGTATATCTTATGGTTCATAAATGACATGCCTTGTTGGATTTTGTTGTGACTTAAATGCCCGATCAATACAATACAGCTTTTTAAAACTAAAAGTGATCAGTTTGTTCCTTTTTGCTCTCTGTTCTTGAAATATTTGGAATCTTAACTTGCAGTAAGTCTTTGGTAACAAGAATGACTTCATGTTATAATAATTATACTAGATAGCATTTCCACTTGTTAAAAACAATTCTCTATGCGCTCTATAACCATGTAATGTTGAAACGTCCTTGTCAAAAATGTTTAGAATTAAAATAGTTGTTCAGTTGCTACAAAATGACTATCTTTTTTAAAACAATTTTTCCTGAGTTTCTATCAAATATTTATTCATGTAATTACAAACAAATCTTAAATTTCTTTTAATTTTTTGTGTCCAAATTTTCTTTTTTATTAAAGTTAAAATTAAAGCAACTTGTGCAGGAAGTCATCGGTGAGTTAATTAAAATAGTACTGCAAAGAAGGTATTACTTGATACGTCGTTCTGACGCACATGCAGCGCAGTAAATAGGCACACTTCATTTACAATTTACAAGTTCCTGTACTTTACTTACGTCCATGTGAGCATATATAAAGCTGTGCAGAATCCTACCCTTGTTTTCACAGGTGGAAAAATATGCCTCAAGGATTGAAAATTTGACATGCACGGCAGCATGAGGCAGAAGATCAAGATCCAGAGACCAGCAAATAAAAAGCATTTTTTTTTTTTAAAATGTTTGGCGGAATATTTGAAATAATTCAAATGGTCTTATGTGTAGGATGGAGAACTTTTTTTTCACAAAGTTAAATAGTCGGCTCTCCAGAGTATCATTAGCCAGCTGTTACAGTAACAGTATCCAACTCGACACCTAAAAGTATCACTCTTCCCTTGCTTATAGCATGGACATTATACCTCAATTCATGAATAGAGCGTAGGGGTGTTGAAAATGTGGGAAAAACCCCAATGTAGACAACTTAACTATATTTAATAAATTTAATTTTTTTTCTAATTCTAATGATACTTCAATTTTTGAACTCCATTACAAGAGCAGAGCAATGTGAAAAATCATTTTTATCTGAGGTTGCTTAACTTAAGACAGCACACTGACGACAAAAAGATAAAATCCTATAAATCTATCCTTGCAAGTTGCAATAACGATATACGTTGAACAAAATAACATATGTAGAAAAATATGATCAATCAAATTCAAAACGTCTTCATACATAACAAATTTATTATTTTAAACACATTATTACTTATACTTTTTTATACCAACACAGACAAAGAGATTCCATTTGGACATTCAAACATGTGGGAAGAGCAATTCATATTTATATTATATTCAAAACGATGAAAACTTTGTCATATTGTAGTTATAACATATTACAATGATGATCTATTGATGGAGAGGATAATGATGAATTAAACATTGCAATGAAAGGGTTGATATAATATACATTATTCAGTGAAGTCCTTTTTCAGATAATCATATAGATTGGATAAGATTTCTTATTAATTGTAAGTACCATAATGAGCCTGTCCTAGCATTACCACTTCTTGGAATAAATTAAGGTGGGACATCAAGCTATACCCAAAATCTCTTTCAATTTGTTTTGTGAATTATCAAGGAGTTGAATCATTAGTTTTCTGGTTGGAAAATGAGTTCATTAATATTCTTGTCTCACAAATCTATCCTATCTTTAATATTTAATATCTTCATGCCTGAGCATAAGATTGATATTATAAATTATACTACATTCTTCAAAATAAATGTCTCAATTCACAGAAGCTGTTCATATATAAAAATTTATTATGTAGAGCTTAAGTGGATAACACTTATAGTTATAACAGAATGATGATGACAAATGAAATATTAATAATTTTGCTGACTAGTGACTGCTTAGCATTTTTCCACCCCTTGTCTGATGATCCCATTAGAATTTAGAAGTTCCGTTAACTATTTGTCTAACTAATTAAGCATTATCTGGACTTTCCTGCATTTTATTAATAGCAACAATGAAGGCCATGTGGTGACTACATGTAGTTAATAATCAAATATTTCATGAGAAATCAGTTTCATTCAAATTATTATTTATCATCTCTGATAAATGAATAACAGGGTTACCTCAATCAGGAAATGGGATGCAGTAAAAGGTGCCAAATACAACAGGCAACATACTATGTAACTCAGCACCAAAAATATGAATGCGAGTGACAATGACATACAAGAAATACAATCTTAGCCACTTAACTTAGTCACAAAGCAGATCAAGTCAAGGTCAGTTGTCAAAATTCATATCTTCTCCTTTTTCACCACTCCATCTTCCATTCAATACAAACATTATAGAAGTGTATAAACATAGGAAACATTCGCATACAGTACAGTGAGAATTTTATCTGGAAAATGATACCTACAAACTCAGTCTGTCAACTGACTGGATTTGGCAAAAGGAACAAGAGCTGTCCTGAGTGGAGAACATGCACACCAAGATAGATTGTTTTCAAAGCTTTTTTCTAAATTGATCTGACTATGATAGGGCCTAAATTTCACATAATTTATATAGTGTTCATTTTCGTAATGCAGTTAGTTATGATGACAGTGTCAGTGTTGTAATGGTGCGTCCACACCTGAACAATATTCGGCGAACACAACGTGCAGAATGATCAGGTTTGGACGTGATTTGGGGGGTGTTTGCCTTGTTCGCCGAACAGGGCAAACGGTCCGAACGTGTCCCGCATGCGATGGGAGAATGGGCGTGGCGAACG